>WSFP011390154.1:0-28204 GCA_009831015.1 Picea engelmannii | reverse complement strand
AATGGTTATGAGATTATGAGAACAAGTGATAACCTATTAAGATCATTTTTGTAATGGTTTAGGTGAGATAGGTAAACTGTTTTTTATATAGTTTGTTGTTCATTTTTACATATATTTGTGATGAACGATAGCATGGTTTTTGAATAGGTATTGTAGAGGGCTCTTGTCCATGGATAACTTAAATAAATAATTTTTTTAATATACATAAGTTTAACAAAATGCTTTACAAACATATTTAGAATGTACTCATTTTAGTGTACTATTAGAAAGATATGATTTTTTCCAAGGAAAAAAAATGCCTAATAGTAAAAAAAGTTCAAATTCATTAATCTATAACCCATATTTGTTTTGTTTAAATAGTCCAATTAGCACTCATTTTCAAGTAATTCCAATTTTTATTTTATTTTTGGTAAGAAATGCATATTTATTTTATTCTTGATAATAAAAAAAAGTTCAAATTCATTCATCTATGAACCATTTCCAATTAGGATTAATAGTCCACTCGACACTCATTATAATCAAGTAATTCTAAGTTTTTGTTGTTGTTGGAAGAAATGCATCTTCATTAGTCCTTGCCGAAGGCCTAGGACTATAACAATTGTTTTTGTGTTGACAAAAAATTTGGTGTTGGTTTCCAAAGTTTAAATTTGTTGGGAGTGATTTAATTTTTTTTTCATGTCTTCTGATTGGTTATTCAAAACAACATCTTATTTCTGGGGAGACGATGAGAATTTAATATAATTTAAATATGAACAATTAACAAATGGTTGGAATGGGTGCATGTACGAGTCTCAAAGTTCTGAGGCCATCACGTAATTGGTAACATGTAAAGTTGTGGGCTAGACAATATGCATATATATTTACTATACAATATTTATAATTATTTTAATAAATATATATAAATTATTGTCTTTCGGTTGTTCATTAAATTTAGTACGATTAATAAATTTTGAATGGATTTTTGTGCACTGTATGACATGAATTTCTACGAGAGATTTTACGGATCACAAAGAGTTTTAATTGAGTTCTTTTGTTCTAATTAATTGTTGATTTGTTTTTGCGTTTGATCATGGTATAGTTTTCTATAAGCCAGGAAGGCGAGGTTCTTCCCAAGTTACAGGTGGTGTGGTTGGAAACTTGCAAGACATCTGGTTTTTTGGATTTTACAAATCTATGTGCGTGGGTTAGAAATCTTGGGAAAGTGTATTAGTTTTTGTGGTTGTTGTTTGATAGAGTGTTCCTTACGCATAGTGCATTTACTTTTGTTGTGTTTCTGGATGGAATGATGGAGTGTTGTTGTGTTATATATGCGAAATAGAATTGGGAGTTGATTTTTTTTTTTTTCATGAAGCAATTCAAGTCAACCAGGGACCGTTACAGAAACTGTGTGGGTCGAAAACAATCAAAGGTGAATAGGTAGAGAAGGTGTGATGTTTTGAGAAGGTCAGAAAGAATAAGAGTTAACCATAAACAAAATAAGTGTGTTGTTGTGAGATTTTGTTATTCTTTTTTATTTTGCAGTTGCTTGATGCTATGGATATAGCATGGGTATAAATTTAGGGAGAAATGCATTATTTAGCATGTTCTATAAAGAAATGTTGTTTTTAGGTTGGATGAATTTTGATATGGTGTTGGGAATTGTTTAGATGGTTTTGTTTCCAGGTTTGTGGAGGATTTTACTATGACGATATATCCGCAGTCGAGATAGCTATTTGTTCCCTGCCTCTGTGTTTTTCACAATTATGTCATGTGCATAAGAAACACTTGGTCTATTTTCAAGCGTTATGCGGAGCATGGATGTCATTGGTCCACATAAGGTGTTGTGCTTTTGCAGATTGATATTTTGAATAGTTTCCTGCCATGAGTTACGCTAAGAAATGTAATTTAGAGGGTGGCCATGTGATTTATGGTTCGTTTATTTTCTCGGATTTAGGAGTATACGACATGGATTTAGAACTAATGCAAACTAGATGTTGTGTTTGTATATGGATTGTGTAGTGGTTTCTATTTATGGTGACTTATGTTTTGAAGCTTATTCATGTGTATGGAAAAGATATTTCAGTAAATATGCGTTATGCACTTGGCCTTGAAGCAATTCGAGTTGCCTGGTTTATTTATGTTTTGTAGATTTTGTAGTGAAATTCCTTTAGACATAAATATAGCGGATTTACAAGAAGAGGGAAGGGATTTAGAACAATTGCCAAGTAAATGTCACGGTTTTCTATGGGCTAGGTGGTGTAGTCTATTTATAATTATGCATATTATGGACATAATTTGTCCAGGGAAAGGACATTTTAGTAAATAAGCATCATCTAGTGGGACATAAATCATTTTATGCTTGGTGCTATATCTATGTTTTTGAAATTTCCTGGTGAAACACCTTTTTTACGTTATCTTTTTCCACATTGTGTGGAGGCTTTTGACATGACCATATCTCTGTAGTTGACATAGATATTTATTATGTGGGTTTGCACTATGGATAGGTATGTCACATGGATGGGAAACATTGGGTAAATTTTTTATTAATGTGTGGAGGATCAATGCCACAAATGCTCGCGAACTACTATGCTTCCATAGGTCTGCATTTCAAATAGTTCCAAGGTATGAGTTATAACAAGCTAGGTAATTTGGAGGATGGGTGAGTCCTTGTACGAGGATCCACGCTTTGAAATCTTGTGCTAATAATTCATTCCACTTATGGTATGGAATTGGTGCACTTGGATGCCTTGTTACTTATGCAGTTGTCAAATCCATGTCATCAGCACTTCCGCATAGGTTCATGCCCTACAAAGCCGATGTTTTGTCTATTTAGTAGTTGGTCTATTTACAAACCTTGTGTGGACAACTAATATGACTTGTCTTCCTTGACTGCCACACTTATGCATCTTGTGGCTTCCAATACTAAGTGTTTTTTGTTTCAGGTTGTGCAGAAGCTTTTGCTATTGTGATATTCTGATTCTGTTTACATGCATATGCTCCGCAAAGCGACTTCTTATTCTATTTCCATTCCTTGTATGGGGATTCCATACTTTCAACCCTTGTTCTAAGAATTCAATCCACTTGTGGTTTGTAATTGGTGAACTTGGGTGCTTTGACACTTGTGCAGTTGGAAAATCTATGTTATCAACACTTCCACAGATGTGTATGCCCCGCAAAGTCGGTACTTGTTCTATTTATCACTTGGTATATTTTCAAACCTTGTGTGGAGAATTGATATGACTGCTCTTCCCACACTATCGTACTTATGCATCCACTCACTTCCAATAGATATACATGAGGGATTTGATAAGCGTCTAATATGAATTGATGAGAGGAATGAAATGAATAAAAAATTGAATACAATAACATAAATATATAGAGAAAAACAATAGATATTCATTGAACAATAACTTCTATTGAATAAATAAAATAGGATGAAACTGTAAAACTGAAACCAACTTGCTCGAATGGTGGTTGTTATAGGAAAATATCCCTGTGGACAGGTAGATTGCCTCAAAGAGCTAGACCCTACTCTAAGACAGAAAGTTCTTAACGTGGACACTGAATTCCTTTCAAATCTATACAAACTAATACATGAGAAGGAAGGAGAAGAGAGGTACCTTTTTATCGACGTTTGTCCCTGCACGCTCCGAGTTGAGTCCTGTAGACAAACAAAGTACGAACACTTCCTAATCTATTGATATTAGCTTGAAAATAGATCTATCTATCAATGATAATTTCATGTGAGATCAGACACAAACTAGAAAGAAACAGGCCAAGCGTGTCATATTAATGAGAATAATGACAATAGTATTTACAATTGTAGATGCAAATGCGACAACTTTGTCAAGTCCCCTTCGTCTAACCCTTGCTCGAAAGATCCACGACCTGGATGATGGAAGCTTCATTGATGACTCTCTCTAGCTATCTGTGTGTTTCCTATGAGATCATAGGTTTCATGCTAGCAATTCTTCCTTCTTTCTCACCATCATAGAGCTTGCTTATATAGGTCAAGAGAGGCTTAACCTCTTAAGGTATATTTAGGGTAAGTTGAGGAATTCCCTCCTTAGATCAAGGATCTTCTGATTGAAACAAGAATTCGAATGCAACTACCTTCCAAACTTGAAAGATCTTTCCCTTATTCTCCTCAACGGGCCAACCACTACCCAGATTAGACAGCGCTCCCTCAAAAGGGGCATCAGGGTGCTATAGCGCTCCCTAGGAAGCTTGAGGGGAGCGCCAGTGCTCCAAGGATGGATAGTGCTCCTTCATAGGGGAAGGTGAGCGTTATAACACTCCCTAAGACCTTATAGGGGAGTGCCAGTTCTCCTAAGGCTGATGTAGGGGAGCGCTCACCTTCAAAACCTTTGTTTAAGAGCTCCTTTATGGTGATAAGAGTTCCTTGACTTCAGTTAATTATTCTCCTTCCTCCAAATCAAGTGTCTGAGTTATTCTAGATGTCTCCTTGGTGTAGTCATCATGGAAGTATGATTTGTTTGATGTTTGAGACACTTACAAATGACATGCGACACTTGCAACAGTTGAGAGGATCATGCGACACTTACGACACTTATTGAAGTGAGCAATATTGAGGTGTAACAGATTGCCCCCCAAAGTATGAAGTTAGAAGATGTGAACTGATAACTGAAATGATTTGTAGACGTTCAAGAAAGGGTATAGACTCGGAGAACCTGACAGAAGTTGTACACAAACATCCAACAAATATCATGACATATTTCAAAACCCAAGGCATGCATACCTATGCTTGGGTGATCAAGGCTTGCAAGATATGGCTGCCATAAAATACATTGCGGATCCATAATTATATTGATAGAAAAGTATAGCCACCGGGAATACAATGTGGATCTATACTCTGATGACCTGAACTGGTCGTAGCCACGAATAATACACAGTGGATCTACGAGGTGACAAGACATATCCATGACCAATACAAAGTGGATCTATGTAACAGTGTATGCATCATTCGTCCAAGAGAAATTCCTTTGCAACCTAGGCAAAGTATATGTCAAAGGGATTACTCAACCCAGGGTATTCTTACCGATCCCAATGTGGTACAATTCTAACCATGCGAATAGATGTCCTGATGTCGAACATGGTTGAAGCCACTTGATTACCGGTCAATGGTGTGAACCGTTAACAAGTGCGAGGGATATCACCATTAATGTCAATGATTCCCAAGGTACCCTAGTACATTCCAACGAATGTGAATGGATGAGCTGAAGTTGAACATCCGTGGAATCATCCGATCAGAGGTCAATGATGTAAACCTACTGTCGAATGTGAGGAGGCCTGCCATTGAGGCATGTAGGTCCCAAAGTACTAACTGGTTTCTAAGCTTGATTCCTGGATAATGTGTTGAGGTCGACAGGAATAAGCTTGTTGAAGGAGGGCCTTGATGTATCCCCCATCAACGACACGAAACAGACATAGAGATGTAATTGGTAGATCAAATGGACATGGACTGACACGGTCTTTGAGGCAAGATATTTGGGATGGCTAACTATCGAGGCAAATACTTCCCTTGAACACTGAGGCACAACAACAGAAACATGACATGGACCAAAAATTGATGATGCAGTGGATGCTGTGACTTACGTCGGGTGATCTAAAGGAGTGAAAGAAACTCAAAGGATTGGCTCAGTGCAGAGGTTCAACGGGTTATAATGCGTGCATATGACAAAGTGTCGTGTTCAAGGGCGACTCTAAGAATTGCTTGATACTGTTCTCAAGAGACTGCTTGGCTTGCTTCTTTCAATTTTTCCCCCATCCAGATAGACGAGTATCTCTTTTTGATTTAATGAGCTCGAGGAGGATAACACATGCTCAATGTAACTCACCTTCGGTAAGTTCCTCTTCCTTTGTTTAATGAACCGAAAGAAGTAAGGTTTCGATCCTGTATGGGCTTGTCGATGTGTTCTTTAACGAGTCCAAAGACAGAAAACTCGAAGGTTTTTCAGGATTATAGAGTTTGGAAAAACACTTAAAAGAGAACTCTCTCAGTTCCTTCTTCGTACAATAGTCTAACGAGACCGAAAAAGAGATAAACTATCGCTCGAAAGACGCCCTTTCTAACCTTTTAACGAGTGTGAAAGGAAGCAATGTCACTCGACAATCTTTTCATATTTAGAGAGTCTAAAAAGGGTTTACAGATGACTCCAGGGGGGTTCCTTTTTCGTGTGTCCATGCGGGTCCGAAAAAGAGATAAAAGTTTACCCGACGTGTTCTCATTTTTTTGAGCTTGAGAACGAACCAAGACTATGCTCATGAGTGCGACAAGGTAAATAACCCATCAGAACTTCCATGAAACCTGCGATGTCAAAACTACAAACCAGGGGTTTAGTGAAGCCATTATATTTAGAGAAACCCACAAATGACCATACTTTATAAAAAATGGAAATTTATAAATAGCAATACAATGAAAATTCCATTTACCATTTCATTTTGCAAGGATTTTGGAGTAGTGGGGATTCTCATTTTGAGGTGGATCTTGTTTCGCTTGCTACCGGGGCTACGGTTGACCGTTTCTCTTGCCGTTTGGACCAGGTATATCTTCATCTCTCCTTCTTTCAATTACATGGTTTAATATTCATTTTCATAGCAGCATTTAATTAAAAAATTGAATCCCTAAGTTGCCTCAAAAAGATCAAAATCAGCCTCTTTTAAAAATGATTAAAAAAGGGGATTCTTTTTGCAAAAACGTTTTAGAAGGTGATGGCTAAGATGCCAACGCCTCAATAGATAATTGGATGGGTCGTTTTTGGAAAAGAACCCATGAAAAATCCCCACAAATGCCCACACATCCATAAGTGAAATCGTTTTCATTTTAAAACGTTTTTATTGTTGTATGATGAACATTGAGTGACTAAGAGAGGGCGTGATGATTGTAAAAGAGAGTGTGGTCTCTTTAAATAATGTGGGCATTAGCTTTCATGTTTTTTAGATTGCTTTTGAAAATTGCCGACATTGCCAAAACGTTGGAATAATGAAATTCTTTATTATTTTTGTTTTGTAGGTGACTTTAGCGACCATAATCGAGTGGAAAGAACGAGAACATGAGATTGATGACTTAGTTGCCTTATGGAGTCCTTGCACACGGGCCGCATTGCGAGCTTGTGGCTTACTAAAATTCTTCAAATTGCAAAAAATGAAGAAGGAGATTTTGTTGCTTGAGCACATGATCGGCCTATGGGATGTTGCGGAGCAAGGATTCCGGATTGGCACACAGCTTCTAACTATTGAGTTGGAAGACGTGTATTTCTTGACTGGCCTCTTGAAAAGAGGGGTTCCCATATCTTTTTCCGAGCAAAGGGCACTACCTGAACAAGTGGGCTTGTATCTGGAACGTCACTTCATTCCAGGAGCGAGACTGGTAGGGGGTAGAATCCATATCAAGGATATCCGAGAGCTACCCCTCCGGTCCATTTTTTTTTCCATCACGAACATGACGGGCAGTACTAGCGTGCATCTGGCATCAATATCGCAGGTGGCTTATGGTGTTTAGTGTTTGGAACCAACACTGTTCAACTGGAGTGCAGGGTTCCTTCGAAACGTGAAGGAACATGTTTCACGGTGCAGGATGGGACAGAAACAGTTTGGTTACGACTCTTTTCTGGTCTCATTTTTCTTAGAGCGCATCCCCCAGATGCAGCCTCAGATAACACTGGCAGTGCGACCAGTGGATGAACCAAGGATGGAAAGGTGGACTAGTCTGTCTCTGAGGCTAGTAGCAAAGTCAGAGTTCCGTTTCACTGGTGATTTCTTTGCTTGGCTGAGACGGAAGTATCTCTGGGTAGAAGACTTCCCCTATGCCGAGGTAGATTTTTGTGGGAGCATGGATTTGATTTTACCCGCGGGGGAAGAATGGGATGTGTCAGGTAAGAGACTGAGCCATACCTTGTCTAGTTTTTGTTTTTTAAGTTTTTAATGTATATGTATTTTTTTGGGTATATAGAAGAATTTTTAAGAGATGTATCGTTTTCAACATGCAGACAAGGGAACAATGCGCTCGGCCGATATACCGATACCAAGACGTCGTGGGGGTGCTCCGATTGTAGCGGATCTGAGAGTACTAGTGATAGGTCTCTGGGAGGTTGAAAGAAACCTCCAAGGCCTCATGATGGGCATTCCTCCTCTACGGAGGGGAGACGTGCCTTTACATCTGTAGAGGCACACTGTGGGAGTGCCAGAGAATGTCAATTCTCTGCTGAGACATCTAGTGCGTGTAGTGATATGTTACTCGCAACACAATGTAGTGCAGGGAGATTAGAGTCTCTCTGGCGATCATATTTTTGTATGCCTTGTTAGGCGATGTTGTACAGGTTTAAAGACCCAATATTTTTCTCTTCTACATACTTTTTTGATGTAATCAAAACATTTCAGTCACGCCATATATATATATATATATATATATATATATATATATATATATATATATATATATATATATAGTTCCGAGTTTTTTACAGTGCCAAATGATTTGTACATGATGATGTCTGTGATGTGTTTTAATTTACATGTGATGTACAATTTTTCTTTCCTTAAATCTTATATGTAGGTGAGATACCGATCCATGATGTAATTAGCTAACGAATCTGAAACATTGTTGAGTTCTCTTGGAATGTGTCTATATTCAATTTAATCGAACATTCATTCAAGACGGTGAACTTGTAGGTGGAGACGTAGCAGGATAGGATTACGGATAGCGTAGATACGGTTGAGTTGATAGACCATGAGTTGGGAGTCTAAGTAAACAATGATGCAAGAGATACCTAGGGAGGAGGCTTGGGTCAACAGTCCGATGACAGCGTGATATTTTGCCATGTTGTTGGTTGCTGGTCCTAAGAAGATACCTCCTGAACTCACCGCCTCGTCAAATTGGTAAATAACCCATGTTGCCGAAGCAATGTTCCGGGTACGTCGACTAGTGCCATCTGTAAAACTGAAAAAGATAGGAAAGGAAGACATCATCTGCGCATGAAAACACAAGCACAGTCATGAGTGGAAACGATAAAGACTCGATCATATGAAAGAAAATAGACACACCAAACTAAAATACAATAATGTACAAAGTACACATGATGGGTAATCTAAGCATAGTACTTTTTAAGGTAAAGCCCGTTTCAGGGCTCTCCCAGGGAAATTCCATCATGATCTACTAATTTGTAGGTGCCTCTGTATAGAACATGCTTCACGATGTAAGGACCGTGCCACAGAAGTTCTAACTTACCTGTCCCCAATTTATCGTGAGCTTGGTTGTAAACGAGGACTAAGTCTCATTCTGCAAAAGTCTGAGGGTGGACGGTTTTGTCGTACTGACTCTTAATTCGTTTTTGATGTGCCTCATTAGCGAGAGCAGCATCACAACGTGTTTCGTCCAACTTGGATAGGTACAATAAGCGTTATTCTTCAGCAAAAGTATGGGGTAGGAGTTCTACTTTGAGTTTCAGTGATGGAATCTCACACTCGATCGGTAGAACGGCTTCAATGCCATACACCAACTAGAAAGGAGTAAATCCAGTTGAGGTTTTCATAGAAGTGCGATAAGCCCAGAGAGCGGAGAAAAGTTGTAGATGCCACGATGTCTTGTTTTCCCCTACCATGCGTTGGATCATGGTTTTTAGGACTTTGTTGATGGCCTCAACTTGTCCGTTGGCCTGAGGGTAGTAAGGGGATGAGTTTTCATGGTGAAAACCCAATTTGACATGCAGTTCGCTCATCATCTGGTTCTTGAAGTGTGCACCATGATCAGTGACAATGGAACGTGGTACACCGAAACAAGTTATGATATGGTTGAAAAGAAACAGAGCTACGGTACGACCATTGTTCAGGAAGGTAGGCATAGCCTCAGCCCATTTGGTAAAGTAGTCGACGACGAGGATTATATAATCGTGCCCCCTGGCTGAGGTAGGCTTACACTACATGAAATCGATACCCCACTTGGCAAAGGGGTCGATGGAGATAATGGGGTGAAACACAATAGGGTGGGTGCGTGCCTTCTTGTTAAAGACTTGGCAGGGTGGGCATTTTTTGACTGCCTCGATACAATCTTTGAAAATCGAGGGCCAAAAGTAGCCAGCACGTAGGATTTTTTGGGTTGTGGCCAGTCCAGAAAGGTGACCGCCACAGGCGCCAAGGTGACAATCATTCAGCACGCGTTCAGCCTCCTCGTGAATCAGACATCGTAGAAGGATGGTGTCAATCCCATGACAATACACAGTGTCGTTGATGATGAGATAACGACGAGAATGGTGACGAATACGTCGATGGTCTTCACGAGAAATGTTAGGCTGAAAACATTGGGTTTGAAGGTAAAGGAGAATGTCTTCGTACCAAGGATCAGAGGTGCTGATGAGGAAGAGAGATTCATCAGGTAGAGAATATATAGGTTCGATGTCTTCATCGGCACGAGGGAGAGCACAGATGAGCTCTGCAAACACCAGGGACTTTTTGGCTTTGGACTTCATAAATTCAAGATCGAATTCCTGAAGGATGACGATCCATTTAGAATATTTTTCCCCCAAGTACTTGACATGTCAAGACGTGGTACATGGGGTTGGAGTCCACGATCACTTTGGTGGTGCGTAATAGGATGTAATGGCGGAATCTATGGACAACGATGACGGCTGCCAGAGCCAGTTTCTCTACATGTGAATATCGGAGTTTGGGTCTAGATCAGGGATGATTTTAAGGATAGAAATTTATATTAAAATGTAGAAACGTGGGCTAATATCACTGGTCCTTAATATTTAAAATGTAAAATGCTTGGCGATAGTTTTGTATAAATATTCAAATTTTTAAGGATTTTATATAGTTTCTATAAAATTTTGGCGATTTCTAAGGTAAAAAAATTTTATTCTATGGAATTTGGATGAATCGTTTTTAGAAAAATTGGAAATTAGCGAATCGTTTTTGGGGAAAAAACATGGAAAATTAGCCCATTTGCGAAATTTAGCCCCTAAAATCATCTATGGTCCAGATAGACTCTTGCTCAGGTAATAAATCACATGTTCTTCATTATTGGGATCCTCCTGAACTAACACCATAGCAATAGTGGAAGTGGAGGCGACCAAGTAAAGGATATAGTGCTTTGTATACTCCGGAGGATGTAACAAAGGTGTGTGGGTCAAGGCATGCTTGAGAGCATCGAATGACCATTGGGAAGTGTCATCCCAGATGAAAGGGGTGTTCTTTTGCAGTAACCGCATAAATCCTTTAGTTATTTCGGCATAGTTGCAGATGAAATGACGAAGGAAGTTTGCTTTGCCTTGCAAACTTTGGAGTTGGGTTAAATTGGTAGGTGGGGGTAAGCCTAGAACGACCTTAATCTTTAAGGGATCCACCCTGATCCCATATTAGGAGACAATGAAACTGAGGAGTTGATCGGATTCGACAACAAAAATGCACTTATGTGGGTTCAAGCGAATACGGTAGAACCGACATCGAAGAAAAATCACCCGCAAGTGGTCAATGTGATTGGATTGATCGGATGAGTGGGCGGGTAAATCGTCGAGGTAAGGCTCTGCGATGTGCTTGATATCGTGGAAAGCGTACGACATGGCCCGCTGGAAAGTAGCACCAACATTCTTAAGGCAAAAAGGTAGCTTTCGATAGGCGAAAGTACCCCATGGGCAGATAAAGGTTGTCTTATGTTGATCAGCAGGTAAGATTTCAATCTGGTTATACCCAGAAAATCCATCCATGAAAGAGACGATCACGCTCCCTGCGCAATTATCGATGATTTGGTCGATAAAGGGCGTAGGGTAGTTGCCTTTGGGACAAGCTTTGTTGAGATCTCGATAGTCAACACAAACATGGATGGTCCCTTGTTTTTTGGCAACCAGAACAAGGTTGGAGATCCATTCTGTCAAAGGGATAGGATAGATAAAGCCAGATTTTAGAAGTTTTTCAACTTCTACCTTTATAGCTGCGATTTTCTTGGGATGAACCGGGTGAAGATTTTGTCGAACAGGTTTCGCGTCAGGGTACGTTTTGATTTTGTGCACGACGATTGAAGGGTTGATTCCTGGCATTTCCTTGTAGCTCCATGCAAAGACATCGTGGAATTCTTTAAACAAAGCGGTGTAAGAGACCACTTCCTCGGGTGTGCAATTAGCACCAAGGTTAATGTTTTCCACAACACCTTCTTTGATCGAAATATCAATAAAGATTGTAGTAGAGATGTTACCCATATTCCCCTCAGAAAGAGTATCTTGTGTGAGGATAGGAGATTGCAGAGCATCGGTAACATCGGGAGGGGAGACAGAGTGTATGTCTTGGTGAATTTCTTCCAAAGGTGGAAGAAAAGAGGATCGATGATGGTTATCATCCCAAGGTAGATCGTCAATGCTAAGCATTTCCATAATAGATTCATCAGAAGGGAAAATTTGGGAAATGTAATCGACGATAGATGATAGGGAATCCAACCATGAGGGCATCGAGTAGGCATCAGGTGCCAATAAATGTGGGTTGTTCGAAGAGGGAGAGGCAGATTGAATAGCTACGTATATGGCCTCGGCTGGGCTAAGTGGCATAGTGTCACCGAGCACATCGAATTCCAGAGGACTAGGTACAATCCAAGGATCAGATGATTCCAAGGATTGATAAGGCATAGTCGAGATCATATTGACGGCGATAATATGATGCGCGGTAGGTGGAAGTGGTGTACGGAAAGTACCCATAAGGCTAGAATATTTCAACAATCCAACACCAACGCTTTCATACGTAACTGGGTGGTCTCCCAAAAAATGAATGTTGTTGGTGACAGGGATGCGAGCGTCGGGTGTACAAAAATCGAGTTGATCGACAGTGACAATTTTTCCTTGATGGGGGAATTGTACACATCGAAACACCGACGAGGTGACAACAGTCATAGCATAGAACCAACTTCTTCCGAGTAGTAGGTTGTAATCGAGGGGGGGATCGACCACCTCGACATCAACGGTAACAGTTTTTCCACCCAACTGAACGGCTAAGGATTGCAATAATCCGTGAGGATGAAAACCTCATCCATAGAAAGCACGTAACATCGTAGGGGATTTGTTAAGGGCAGGTGATTTTAAGTCTTTCCAACAATTTAAAGACATGACACAGGTAGAGGCTCCCTCATCCAAGATAGTTCGGTGGATTTGTTGATTGTGAACAACAACATCGATTTGGAAAGCTAGTTGGTGGGAGAGTCATGGTTGATGATCATCCAAGTTAAACATGAGGTTATTTGATGACTCGGGATCGAAAGCATCGATAGCAGCTAAGAGCATTCTACGTTGGCTGGGACAGTGTTGTAGAACTTCCAAGGTGGACATAGCACATGGTGCTTGAGCCAAATCTTCTACAATGTTGTAGTTTTGGGTAGCCCGTGAATTAGGATTGAAGGTCGATTTCTATATGGTGCTCTTAGGAGGGCGTAAGATGGAGTCAAACGAAGGTTTCTCAATCTGAAGTGGCCCAGATGGAGGGCTGGAAGACGGAGGACTAACGGAAGATGGTAACAGGTCCGGTACAGAACCATTAGTAGTCTTCAGCTTATCAGGTTTAATTAGTGTGTCATATGTTGTAGTGCGAGTGGTTAGATTAACCCCATTAAACATGTAAATTTGGGCACTTGTCGAGGCCTCATCATGGGGTTGGTTGGAACTACCCCCTGCAGTGGGGGTTTGAGCAACCAAAGATTGTTGCTGTGGAAAAGGTTGAGTAAGCACAGCGGGTTGTGAATTTCCCTTGAAAATTTTGGCCACTTGATCATGATGTGGACAGTCTTGAGTGTAGTGATCGTCACCACAAATGAGACAGGGGAATTTCAGTTTTCGTTGTGGTTGTTTTCGGCAGCAGGAGTTTGCGGTTGGTTTTTTGGTTGTTCGTTGTTATTGTTTTTCTTCGGTTTATTTCTCGCTTTCTTCTTTCCCCCATTTTGTTGTGAAGGGGTCGATTGGACCGCATTCACCTCAAAGACCTGAGTTTGAGGGGGGGTAGAAGAGGGTGCAGTCGGACTGGGAGAAGTTGTCGAAGTGGGCCGCTGAGTTGTTCCAGTCGACTGGGAAATAGATTGAGTTTTGACGGAGCCAATAACTCCATCCGGGTGGGAAGCAGACGATGGTTTGGATGGATCATTAGTGGCACGGGTAGCATTCAGTATCAACTCGTACAGAGTACCAGATTGTGAATAGACTAAGTCTAAGTACTGAGCTCGGGCAATAGCTTCTTCCTCGGTGACCACACCACCCATGGAAACATCACGAGCGATCTGGGGTAACAATGATTTAGTGAACCATTCTGCTAATAATTGGTCAGGAATGACCACTTTGATTAGCCTTCGTCATCGTCTCCACTCATCAATATGATCAGAGATATGTATAGAGGTTGTCTGACGAAGGGAGGTCAATAGTTCAGTACCCGTCTCGTATCGAATGGGTAGTTGGAAGTGTGTGAGGAAGGACATGGAGAGGGAGTTGAAATCGTGAAAAGATGTGCATGGTAGTTCAATATACCATTTCACCGCGGAACCCATAAGCGTTTGTTGGAAAAGACGCAAACGTATAGAATCGTCCATGAGGGAATTGGATGAACACCACAAATGGAAAGTCATCACGTGGTTGTTTGGGTCTTCTCCGGACTTTCTGTCTAATTTTGGGATATCAGAAGGAAGTTTAGCTGGAATAGCTAGCCAAACCGAAGAATGATCAATAGGATCATTCATTAACCAAGACAAGTCTGGAAGGTCCAGGGTAGCCAGAAAAGGTAGTTGTCGGTTAACCTGTGGGTAATGTTGGTGTGGCATGGGGACACCAGTAGGGCCAATCACTGGGTTATGCGGATATTTGTAACTAGTGGGCCCTCTTGTATGAGGTTGGTGTTGACCAGGGTACATAGGATTTGAGGTGTTTTCAGAAGTATGTGCGAGCGGAGGATAACTGGATGGGTTTTGAGCTGGATTTGGGGTTTGTCCAAAAGGGGGTTGTTGTGGAGTTTGAGAATTGTGTCCCACCGAGAATTGTGGGTTTCCTGGGAAAGGGATATTCCACGGATTAGGTGTGGTAGACACATTTTGTCCATATGGTTGATGGTAAGATCTGGATTGAGGCTTCCCCCTAGCATGAGGGTGCCCCCCAAATGGAAGTTGTCCTCCGGTGGGAGGATTCCCCCCAGCTTGAGGTAGAGTTCCAAGAATTTGAGAACCAGACATAAATGACTGACCGGTACTGCCGAATAGATTAAGACCACCAAGACCGGTCCCTCCGGGTTGTTGGATAGGTAGGGAACTTCCCGGCATAACTTGGGTAGTAGTGGCAGTGGAAAAATTCAGTGCTCTGTACCCAAAAGGGAGTGATGATGTAGGTCTTGGCATTACGGGTGTGCCAATAGAATCTTGGCTAACCACCGTGTTACCGACAGGAATGGTCAAAATGTGAGGGACCATTGTAGAATGGGCCGTCTGGAGAGGGAAAGTAGACCTTAAGCCAATGGACGATGTGTTCGGACTAGTGGATGGTGTGGCCGTAAAGGCGGTAACACCGGTAAAATGGTTTAGGGGTACGGTGTAGGTGATAGGTGCGTCAGTGCCCATCCCTATTCCATAAAGATCCTGCACGATGTGCGGTGGACTTCGAACAATGTTTGTAGTCCAAAAGGGGTCATCGGCTAAAGGGTTTGAATGAGACCCAGCCAGAATGTCAGAAGGATTGACGACAACGAATTCACCAACTGAATTTAGTTGGAGGACACGATGTTCATATCCCTCCGGAATGCGGAAAGCTTCCAGAGACTCTGAAACAATTCGAAAATTCTCCAGAGGAGTGGGAACTTATTCTTGGGAAGTTGTGGTATCCTGAGCCTCGCTCTGTTGAGGAGATTCCTCCATAGAATGAGGGGGTAAAGGGGTGTTCCCTTCCATATTTTCTGGAGGAAGTCCCTGTAGCCTCCATAAATGACGTGGAGGGTCGATGTTGGTGAAAAAGAGTCGGCGAAAGATATCTATGGCCAACTACCGAAAAGAAACAGCATACGCTAATAAAATCTAAGAATCACAACCAAGCAAACATGACCTTCTCTCGATGACCGTACTAGTTGGTGATGAAATCCAACGTCGCGTGATCAAGTCAAGAAAGGGCGGGGATATGGTGGAACAGTTACAATGGTGACCTGCTTAATGGACTTATACCTTGGTGAAAGCTTCCACGCAGTAATTGTGGATTTACCCTCCAAGGAGCCTGAGTGAGTTTGACCAATGTCTGCTCCAGGTACAGTGAGACTTCCCTTCACCATCACCTTGTGTAAGACCCTAAATATTCTGGCAACTAAGGTTACCAATTTGCAGTCAGCCCTTGGGCGGGTACAATCACCAGTCTGATACGAACGTACGGGCAAGGTATCTAGCCCAAAATCAACTAAAAGGCTTCCACGCAGTAATTGTGGATTTACCTTCGAGCGATCCCCATAATATGATCTGACCACCACAATCAGTTAAACCATGAAGGGATAATCTCCGTAGCTCACCCGAATGCGACCTCGTGCGTAACCCCTGTGTGAGAGGGGGATCCCGGGTAGACTTATATGATAATTGGATTTGACTCTCCCTAACTCAGGATGCTAATGTTTGTTTTGGAAACTTTGGAGAGTTATGATCACAGCCTAATCCAAAGTACTAAGCCTAGTCTATTGTTTGTGGAGGATCCTAGAAAAGAAAATGTTCTAAACAATTTTTTAATTAGTGTTTATTTTATAGTTGTTCTTTACTCAAAAGGGGTGCATGGAAGTGGAACGGATGGAATTATGACTCAGTCCCAAAAATGCATCAATGATGATAAGCAGTCATTTATTTTCGATGAACATCTATCTGAGGGAGAGAGAGAGTTCTTTTCACTAACAAGCACTAATAAGGAATGTCCTCAAACAGATTTTCTTCAACTCAAATCTGATGTGGTGCTAAAACTTCTGAGATACCTTCTAACATGAAAAATCAATCATGAGTATGTCTCTTTATTGTTTATATATGAATAATGATTAATTCAATAACAATGCTCGTCTTGCTAATTATCCTTTTGAATTAATGAAAATCAAACCAACACAAGCAAGAATCGTACAAACAATACACCCTCTCGTTGTGATCAAAACAAGAAGCGAAAGAAAAGCAACAATCAAAGAGAAACCAAGAACTTCACACCAAAAGAAATGTCGAAGAACAATGATCTTAACTAAAATCAAATGAAGAGATTTGTAGGCCTTTGATGACCTTCACCAGAGTTTCTCACTTAGTCAAAAAGGAGAGAAAGACAATGCATGGGTTTCAAACTCCAAACAACAGAAAAACTCAACAACAAGGGTGAATAAGGTTACAAAATCCAAACAACAAGATGTTTGTTCTTCAAAAAGACAGATGTCAAAGCTGAAAAGGAGGAAGCATTGACTCACAAGGTGACCCAGCAAGAGAAACACAGAGGTAAACCCTGAAAAAAAAACAATTCTGGAAGGATTTTTGGCCAAAAGAGGGTTGGCTCTCTGTTGCAAAGGGAAAGGAGTGTTATAGCTCTCTATGTAAGGTACTCAGGGAGCGTTGGCGCTCTGTTAACACAGGGACAGGGGCGCCAGGTTAAAAAATCTCCAAAAAATGTCAAAAATCCAAAAATTGCAGTCCAGTCTCGACAATCAAGCTGAGTGTGATGGGGTAGGGAGTCAATCAGCTCATGAAATCAATAAAAAAGGAGTGAACCAAGTCTGAAAAAAATCAATGAGTAAGACAAGGTCTATGAGGAGAAATCAAAACAAAAAGTTTCGATTTGAGGACTCCCCAGTGGAGTCGCCAGTTTCTGTTGTAGGAAAATCTCCCTGCGGACAGGTAGATTGCCTCAAAGAGCTAGACCCTACTCTAAGACAGAAAGTGCTTAATGTGGAAATCGACTTCCTTTCAAATCTATACAAACTAATACATGAGAAGGAAGGAGAAGAGAGGTACCTTTTTATCGACGTTTGTCCCTGCACGCTCCGAGTTGAGTCATGTAGACAAACAAAGTACGACCACTTCCTACTCTATTGATATTAGCTTGAAAATAGATCTATCTATCAACGATAAGTTCATGTGAGATCAGACACAAACTAGAAAGAAACAGGCCAAGCATGTCATATTAATGAGAATAACGACAACAATACTTACAATCGTAGATGTGAATGCGACAACTTCGTCAAGTCCCCTTCGTCTAACCCTTGCTCGAAATATCCATGACCTGGATGATGGTAGCTTCATTGATCACTCTCTTCTAGCTGACTGTGTGTTTCCTATGAGATCATAGGTTTCATGCTAGCAATTCTTCCTTCTTTCTCACCATCATAGAGCCTGCTTATATAGGTCAAGAGAGGCTTAACCTCTTGAGGTATATTTAGGGTAAGTTGAGGAATTCCCTCCTTAGATCAAGGATATTCTGATTGAAACAAGAATTCGAATGCAACTGCCTTCCAAACTTGAAAGATCTTTCCCTTATTCTCCTCAACGGGCCAACCACTGCCCAGATTAGACAGCTCTCCCTCAAAAGGGGCATCAGGGCACTATAGCGCTCCCTAGGAAGCTTGAGGGGAGCACCATCGCTCCAAGGATGGATAACGCTTCTTCAGAGGTACAGGTGAGCGTTATAATGCTCCCTAAGACCTTATAGGGGAGTGTCAGCGCTCCTAAGGCTGATGTAGGGGAGCGCTCACCTTCAAAACCTTTGTTTAAGAGCTCCTTTCAGGTGATAAAATTTCCTTAACTTCAGTTAATCATTCTCCTTCCTCCAAATCAAGTGTCTGAGTTATTCTATATGTCTCCTTGGTGTCGTCATCATGGAAGTATGCTTTGTTTGATGTTTGTGACACTTACGAATGACATGCGACAATTGCGACAGTTGAGAGGATCATGCGACACTTACGACACTTATCGAAGTGAGCAATATTGAGGTGTAACAGTTGTAGTTATCTATTAGAAGAGATGTGGCTGCTACACGCATCCATCTAAGTAGAATGATTACAATGAGGCTCCAAAGGCCTTTTTAACATTATTGATGAATGCCAAAACCATAGACATCCAAAAACATAACCCTAGGAGATGAAACACCAAAAAATATGTGGGCCCCGATGGATAATTTGGTATCTCAACTTCTCGGGGTCGTAACTTTTTCATACAACCTGCATTTTAGGTGCGTGATATCCCATTGGAAAGGTATTTTTGAGAACTACAAATTATGTCATCAAACTATGACTTTTTCTATAGCTTGACTGTGGCAAGCCAAAAAAACATTGTTTAGGGCCCCAAAATGGCCTCGGAAGTACAAAAAGATGTAATGGCATGAAAACTTCCAAAATAAGCCAATTGAATTAGGTGGACAACCACTAATCTCCACCTGGAAAGTTGTGTATGGATTCAGACAGCCCCAGAAGTGTATAACCCACAATTATAAATAATTAAAGAAGAATGTGCTAAACTAAAAACTATCAATATGAGCTAGTTGGAATAGGTGGGTGGCCACCAATATACACGTAGATCAGTCCTACCCCCTTAGGAAGAAATGGTCTCCATTGCATTGAGTTCCCCCATTAGGTGAATTTTTTGCTGAAATTGGCCCCGGGTGAGCCACTTTCCTTGGTGCAGCAGTTGCCTTGCCTTGACAACCAGATAAAGTTGGATCCTCTGTTGGCGAGTGTCCTTGAGAAGTGTGTCCATTATTTGATTCTGCGATCTTTGAGGTGCCCAATAATGGTGGAAAATATGTTCGGAGGAGGTCCACATTGAACAATGGGTGAAAGCCAATAAAGGGGGGAGTTTTGAGCTCAAAAGAATTGTCACCCATAACCTTGATGATAGTGTAAGGCCCATAGCAAAGGGGACAGAGCTTCCGATGGGGCCTTGTAAGGTGTTCTTTCTGCAAATGTAACCAGACATTTTCTCCCACTTGAAAATTGTGCGGTACCCGGTGTTGATCATGGTGTTGCTTGTACTTAGCATTGTATTTCTACAAAATCTCATGGACATGTTGGAAGATGTGTTGAATCCGCTCAATGAATCTAGTGGATTTTTCGGCCTCAAACTAAACATGGGAAGATTATGTCTGTGTGGTTGCAAGAGGTAGTGAAACATCAATGGGACCCAAGGGTTGGAATCCCAACCCCACTTGAAATGGGCTATGTTTGATGGAGCTATGGAGAGCCATGTTGTTGTTGTGCTAGACATACATAAGAATCTCATTCCATGTACACAAATGCTTAGAGTTATACATGCACATGATGTGCACAATCATTCGATTGATGACCTCTTTTTGGCCATCGCTTTGAGGGTGGAAGGCACTGGATTTAGTGAGCTTGGTGTCCAACAGTAACCATATAATCGACCAAAATGTGTTGAGGATCCTGTTGTCTCAATCGGAGATGATGGTCTATGGTATCCCAAAATTGACCCACACTCGTTCAAAAAAGAGCTTGGCAATATCTATCGTTGTGATGCTCTTCTTGCAGGATATGAGAATAACCATCTTCGAAAACTGATCAACCACCACAAATACACAATCATTGCCTTGCTTGGTGGATGGAAGGTCAAATATGTAATTCATTGAGATGGATTCCCAAGGCCTCTCGTGAGTATGAATATGGGTGTACAAGCCTTTCTTCTTGATGGATGGCTTGTCAATGGAACAAGCAATGGAAGATATGATATACTTGTTGACATCGTGTTGAAGTTATGGCCAATAAAAATGTTAATGTAGAATGACCACAGTTTTCTCCACGCCAAATTTTTTATAGGAGAATCCCCCTGTGGACAAGCAGATTCCCTCTTGGGCTCTAGACTCCCAAGACCAAGACAAAAAGGGTGATAACGTTGGTCACTGACATCTTTTTAAACCTAGTTAAACTAAAGTATAGAGAAGAGGAAGAAAGGTGTACCTTTTAAATGATGTTCATCCTCACACAGTTTGAGTCGAGCTATGATCCCCAAGCTCCTCGATAAGTCCTGCAAAACAAAGAAATACAGAACAAGCTTCCTATTCTACTAAGATTATCTTGAAACTAGATCTATCTAATAGAGACAAGTTCATGTAGAACAAACACAACCTTGAAAGAAACGGGCCAAGCACATATGTATATTAATGAGAACAATAGAGAATACTTACAGACATTTGATGAAGGTGTGGTAGCCTCTCCCATCTCTCCTTGTCCAACCCTTTTCTCAAGTAATCCACACAAAATGATGATGCTTCAATGTCTCCCCTTCCTTATGAGATCATAAGTTAGGTGCTTCTCAATTTCTCTATCTCCCCTTTCACCATGAGAAGGCCTCCTTATATAAGCTTGTAGAGACCCAACCACATTAGAGATTCTTGGGATAGGTTGAGGATCCTTCTCCATCAGTTGTGTATCCTCCCTAAGATGTAACCTTGACCTCAGATTTGAATCCAACCAACTCTATAGATGAGGGGGATTTATCCTTGATTTTCCTCAACAACCAAAAATTTGCTAAAACAGGCCAACATTCCCCCAAAAGGGTGCACATAGCATTGAAATGCTCCCCCAAATAAGGCCAGGGAGTGATGACACTCCCTAACAGTGGGTAGGGGAGAGAAGCCCTCCAAAATCCATTTTTGAGTGGTCTATTCCATGGTAAAGGTTTTGTACTCTTAATAAAATGTTTTCTCCTTCTTAAACCGATCTTTGAAGGTGTCTTAAGTGTCCCTATGATGTTGTTAGAGACATGACATAGGAAATATGGTAGTATGATGTTTGCGATAGTTGCGGCCAAAAGGCGACACTTACGACACTAGTCATGACAACAATACGTCATCATTGAAGTGAGTAATTTTGATGTGTAACAGATTTCCCCCCAAAGTCCGAAGTTAGAAGACAAGAATTGATGACTGAAGTACTTTGTAGAATTTTTAGAGAAAGGGTATGGAATTGGAGAACCTGGAAGAAGCTGCACACAACCATCAAACAAATATTATGATATGTTTCAAACCTAAGGCAGGCATACCTATGCTTGGGTAATAAAGACTTGCAAGGTATGGACACCATAAGATACACTGTGGATCCATAATTATATTAACAAAGAGTATAGCCACTGAAGATACAATGTGGATCTATACTTCCATGACATGAATTGATCATGGCCACGAAAAATAAACAGTGAATCTATGAAACAAGGAGACATAGCCACATACCAATACAAAGTGGATCTATGTAACAATATATGAGTCAATATTCAAGAGAAACTTTGTCGTAACCTGGGTAAAGTACATATCATAGTGATCACTCAACCCAAGGTATTCTTACCAATCCCGATGCAGTATGAGTCTAACCATGTGAATAGATTTCCTCATGTCAAACATGGCAGAAACCACTTGGTTACCGGTCAATGAGGTAAACCGTTAACAAGTGCGAGGTAAATCACTATTGATGTCAATGATTCCCAAGGTACCCTAGTACATTACAAAAAATTTGAATAGATGAATTGAAGTCGAACATTCGTTGAATCACCTAATCAGGGGCCAATGATGTAAACCCATTGTCGGAAGCGAGGAGTCCTTCCATTGAGGCATGCAGGTCCCAAGGTACAAACTGGTTTCTAAGTCTAGTTCCTGGATAATGTGTTGAGGTCGACAGAAATAGACTCATCGCAGGAGCCCATCAATGACATGAAACTGACACAAAGATGTAATTGGTGGATCAAAAGAACATGGATTGACATGGGTATTGAAACATAAATTTGTAATGGTTGACTCTTGAGGCAGATACTTCCCTTGAACACTGAGGCACTACAAAAAAAACATGACATGGACCAAAACATGATAATGCAGTGGATATTGTGACTTTCGTCGAGTGACCCAAAGGAGTAAGAAAAATAAGAGGATTGGTTCAGTGCAGAGGTTCAATGGATTTAAAATGTGTGCAAAGAAAAAGTTTTGTGTTCAAGGGCGACTGTAAGAGTTACTGATAATGTTCTCAAAAATTGCTTGGCTTGATTCCTTCAATTTTCCCCCATCCAGATAGACGAGTACCTCTTTTTTATTTAACGAGCTCGAGGAGGGTAAAAAATGATTGATATAACTCACCTTTGGTAAGTCCCTCTTCCTTTGTTTAACGAACTGGAAGAAGTAAGGGTTCGGTCCTGTATGGGCCCTTCAATATATGATTGTTTAACGAGTCCAGAGAAGGTAAAATCGATGATTTTTCATGTTTAGAGAGTCTGAAAAGAACTTAAAGACGACTCCAATGTTGTCCTTTTTCGTAATGTTAGTCCCACGAGGCCGAAAAAGAGATAAATTATCACCCGAAATATGCCCTTTCAAACCTTTTAATGAGTGGGAAAGGAAGCAAGATCACTCGACAATATTTTCATGTTTAGAGAGTCTGAAAAGAGCTTAAAGGAGACTCCAGGGGGTTCCTTTTTCATATAACCTTTACGAGTCTGAAAAAGTGATAAAATTATACTTGGTTACATTCTCAAGTATTTATGAGTGTGAGAAAGAACAAATAATAATCTCGGTACTCTACCCCCAGCTTGAAAGCTAGTGTCTTAACTCCAAAATGATCATGAAAGGCTGGAGACATGCCCCCCAATATTCAATTCATTCATCGACTTTGAGGTTGTCACCAATTTCTGTACTAGATGGAGAACAAGGATATGGGTGGATGAAATGAAGGTTAAAAAACGAGACCTAACAAAAGACTTGACTTGGTATGAGAGGTGATTGTTTCATTTTTTAACTAGCTTGACACAGTAAAAGAATTATGCTCAAGGATCTGGGTTCAATCTCCAGATTTCTGTTTCATTTTTTAACAAGCTTGCTACAGAGAGGAGAACTATGCTCGTAGCCTCTGTTTCATTTTTTTAACAAGATTTCCACAGAGAAGAGAAACTATGCTCGTGACTTCTTCTTGATCATGGCTTCCAAGAGGATAATGCTTTGGAAGGACACCATGTCAAGGGACAAAACTAAGTCATGGCTTCCAAGATATCTTCACTGGATGGAAGAAAATCACTCTGGAAGGAACACATGTCGAGGTTAGCGGTAGGGGTAAGGATATCAAACTCCAATAGCCCTACCGAAGAGATCACCATGTCAACTACCTGATCTAAGTCATCGGAAGTTGAAGTCATGGGAGACAATGCCACATAATTGACCTGTGGCAGGGGCGATACCATCTGCATATAAGAACCATTTAGGGAGGTCATTGGGTTGATGGTCAAGTCAGGGCCAACAAATGAAAGTTCATCAATAGTCACCATTCTTCCATCGTGTGGGAAATATATCACACAAAAAATAGTGGACACAATAGCTTTCATGGCATAGACATAATCTCTCCCAAGGAGTAAATCAAAATCCAAGGGGTCCTAGACTACCATAACATCAACAAAGACAGTTTTCCCTCCCAAAGTTACATGGAATTGAGGAAGGATCCCTAAAGGGTGACTGGTTCTTCTGTTAAAAGAAAACAAAGTCTGGGTAACCGACACAAGCTAAGGATAACCCGAAGCTTGTCGAGCAATAGAGGAAAAAATACTAATGAATGAGCCTTCATCTATCAGTGCATGAGGAACGTCTCGACCATAAACCTATACTGTAATCTTAAAAGGAATGTGAGAGGCAAGACTAGGTCTAGTTAGCACACCCCAATCAAAGAGGATGGCCTCATTACTTGGAGGGGGTTTCACAGGAGAAAGAGGAATGCCCCCTAACATGGTAGATTATGTATCAACGAGAAAAACGTGGGAAAAATCAAGTTTACTCTCTAGAGGGAGAGTAGGATCGATTGATAACGACTTCAAATCGACCACTTGGGTTTCATTCTCCAAGGGGAGAATGGGGTCGACAGGTGGAAATGGATTGACCACTTGGGTTGCACATGCTAATGGGAGAGAGGGATCGACCAAAGATGGGATCAGATCAACCACTTTGTCAACTGGTTCAACTAAGGACGTGACCATATTGACGACATGATCAACCAGACTGACCGATGAAACGACCAGAGCAACCAATTTGGCACTCGTTAGAGGAGGAGTGGGATTGACCATGTCAACACTCTTCAGATGAAGGGTGGCACTAACCAATGAAGGCACTGGATCAATCACTTGGGTTTCACTTTTCAGATGAAAAGTGGGGCTGATCGATGACGAAAATGGATTAGCTACTTTGGTCAGTGGTTCAACGGAGGATGAAACTAGATTGACCACCTGATCAACTGGACTGACCGGGGATGGAACTGGATTGACCATTCCATCAACTAATGGTGGGTTGGGAGAAATCTTATGATAACCAGTTGGAAGTTGAATCTTTTCCAAAAGAGAAGAAGCCTCTTCCATATGAGGACAAAGGTGAGAATAATGATCACCTTCACATAACATACAAGGAAATTTGGAAGTTGTCTTCTTCTTACCAACCTTAACATCACTAGTGGATGGGGCGTCACCAACATGTCTAGTAGAGGCCAATGATGTGGAGGACCACATTTATAAGACCTTGGTAGTACTAGGGAAATCCCTCAGAAAGTGGTCACCCTTACAAATACTGCAATGGAATTTGGGTTTCAGATTCTTCGTTTTAATCTTGTCGAACTCATAAACACTTCCAGTTCTATTAACAGTAGTTGTTTGCTTGGATCCAACATCTGATGTAGTTGGAGGCTTGGTCCATTTTTTGTTCTTCTTCTTCTCTTTCCGTTTCTTCTTTTTCTGATTAACCTAGGTACTTTCTTTAGAGATTTCACTAGGCGAAGAAGGATAAATGGAAGGATACCTGACGGGTGAAGAAGGAGAAAGGTCAACATGAGGTTGATGTGTTGGTGGTGTGCTTACATATGAAGCACTTGCTACATTCGAGATTACCAGAGTGGAATAAAACCGTACTGGTAACCCAATTGTGAGACCTGGAAGGCTCAAGGTAGCGATGTAAGGAGGACCAAAGTTTTCATAAGAAGGAAAAACAAAAGGTTCTCTTGGAGCAGGGGTTGCTCCATTGGTGGTTTCGGGAACTGACACCATCAAAATAAAGATCCAACCTAGATTCTGCTAGGGAGAACAAACAACACATGCTACAAATCTAGTAAGAAAGCAAACAAACAAAACCTTCTCACAATGAGCACACTAGTTGGTGATGAAATCCAACGTCACGGGAACAAAGTAATAAGGGGTTGATATAGAGTGGGTGGAAAAGTTACGTTGACAACCTGCTTAATGGACTTACACCCTGGTGCAAGCTCCCACACATAATTGTTGGTATACCCTCCAAGGATCCCAAGTGAATTTGGCCAACGTCGATTCCAGGTACCATGAAGACTTGCCCCTCCACAGTCACCTTGTGTAAAGAACCTAAAGAGATAGACCACTAAGGTTACCAACTACAACAATGATGCATGGGGAAACAATCAACAATATGATCCATGTGCAAGGGAAGGGTATCTAGCCCGAAATCAACTTGAAAGGCTTCCACTCATCATTGTGGGTATACCTTCAAGCGACCCCCATAATGCGCGCAATCTCTACACCGAGAACAACAAAGCAGGGTGAGTAACTCTGCCAGTCTCAATGCGACCTCAGGTTTGACCCTTGTGTGAGAAGGGCTTCCTAGGACAAAATGTAGAAATTGGATTTCATCGCTCCCTAAAAAAGGATCCTATGTTTGTTTGCAGCTTTGGAAGTTATCTTTCACACCTATTCCAAATCCATACAACTAATCTAATGTAGGTTTTCTACCAAAATATATAAAAATGTCTAATCAATTTTAATTAAGCGCTTGATTTTTTAAGGTTGTTGTTACTAAAAAGGAAAATGGCGTGGACAATATGGTGTTTTGACCAACTTGAAAGTTATGCAAAAATATGAATATGCAATCTTTTCACTTCTATGAAAACTATACTATGAGAAGGAGAAAAAATTCATCATTACAAACACACAATGTCCAAAAAATGCCAAAAAACATGCAATTCCACTACGTCAAATGCAAGCTAGTTTCACTACCCATAAACAAGAATGCATCTATCTTCTTTGTTTTATTCTGATATGTACAGGAAGAAAATACAAAACCTTCAATTCTCCACTACTTTCAATCAAGAGAAATAGTCCTATGCAGATGCAAAAGACACGAAGCAAAAGGGCTACAAACAAAGTATGCACTCAAGGCAGTGAGGTATGAAGGAAAACAAGTAGAAACTTGTTCCGAAAAACAAGAACACCATAAAGGATTCTAAAACCAATCAAACATTCAAGGAACACAACAAATGTAGAGAAGAATCCAAGAAATGATAGGGAGAAAAAGAAACCACTCAAAACTTTCCCAATAAAACATGCAGCTAGAAAAGGCAATTTCACATTTATGAAAAAGGTTTCAAGCTCCAATCAAGACAAGAGGGAGTGATAAGAATAAAAAACTATCAAAAACCAATCCAAAAAAATTCACAAACCAACCAAATACTCTGGGTAAAGAGCTTTGCAAAACAAGCTGCAAAAGACTGAGCAAAAGAAGGCAAAAACTCTCAAAAAATAGACTAGCGCTCCCCCAGAAGGGTGCACAGAGTGTTGCAACACTCCCTAAGACACTGTAGGGGAGCGTTGGCACTCTGGTATGGCCTACAGGGGGGCGTTGGTCCTGTAAATTTGTTGAAACTTCATAGAATAGATCTAGCTAAACAATAATACACACATTTGCAGAGAGATTTGGAGAAAGAAGAAGAAGGAGAGAAAGAATGGAAGAATTCTCATTAACCATATTCCACACTCAAAGAGTGAATAATTTACATCAGATATAGGATACATGAGTAACTAATGAGACATAGTGGTGGTCTAGAGTGATCTAGAAACACACCAACAGTTACGGGAGTGAACTGCCACCTATTCTAGTCTCTCAGGCAGTTACGGGAGTGAACTGCCACCTAGTCTAGTCTCTCAGGCAGTTACGGGAATGAACTGCCACCTAGTTGAGTTAACTAGTCAACTAGTCTTCAGTTAATTGACTGACCAAAGAGTAGTGAGGAGTTAACTCGGGGAATCAATACTAATGCGCCAATTTGGTGATGATCCCAAGGCAAGGTCAAATTAACATGGTGATGATCCCAATGTTGCATGGTGACAAAACCAATGCAACATCTAAACTCAACTCAACTAGTCAAACTGAAGTGTCAACTGAAAGAGAATATTCTACAGGTGGAATATTCTCCCCTAAAATATAGGAGACTGGATAATGACTAATTATGACTAATAAAC
>WSFP011390153.1:0-28205 GCA_009831015.1 Picea engelmannii | reverse complement strand
AACTAATACACTCATGCTTGTTATGTGTGGCCTCAGCTCTTTCCGTGTATTCGAGGAGTTTTCTTTGGCCAGGGCGAGCAGCTACGGAAGGCAGCGGAAGATTCGGTTGCAAACTTTCTTTTGATAGAGGAAGCTCTGCGAACGAACAGCTACTTCTCAAAAAAAGCGTATTTTGGAGGAGATGAGATAGGCTTGGTTGACATCGCATTGGGTGGTCTGTCGGAGTTTATTAAATGCGTCGAGAAGGTTACCGATACCGTTCTAATAGATCCGGGGAAGATGCCGTTGCTGAGTGCATGGATGGACCGATTCTGTAAATCCGATGGAGTGAAAGAAGTAATGCCCGATCCGGCAAAACAGGTGGAAATTGTATTAGCTAGGAGAGCCGGAGTTACATCACCACCCGCTGGCAATTAGGGCAAACTATGTCGGCCTTAAAAGTGAGGACAGGCAGTAGATGTGTGTTATTCGCAATCTTTGTCATGTTATTCATTGCTGTGTTATGTGAATGAGTCTGAATAATGTTATGGCGAATCTTGCCTGTACTACAGATTGTGGTGTATATTTAATCTTTTAAGCTATTTTGAATAATAAGATCTGATAAAATGTCATCTTAAGCTATTTATCATGTTCTCAACTTGACTTTGTGAATATATGGAATGTGAGAAATTAATTTTACAGGGATTTTATTAAATTTCTTTGCAACAAGATTTTGATTTTTTAATGTGCAATTTTTCCTATAATTATTATGTTATTTTAATGGAAGGTTATTTTTTTGAATGTGCATATTTTCTTATAATTATTATGATTTTATTAGAGTTTTAATATTACATTTTGGAATTGTTGTTATCATAATAAATTCAAAATTTCAAAACCATTTGACATTTTGGAATAGTTGTTGTGATAATAAATTTAAAGTTTCAAAGCTATTTGACATTGAAGTAGATATAGATATTTTTGGTTTAGGAATAGTTGTTATCATAATAAATTTAAAATTTCAAAATCATTTGACATTTTGGAATAGTTGTTGTCATAATAAATTTAAAGTTTCAAAGCCATTTGACATTGAAGTAGATATTTTTGGTTTAGGAATAGTTGTTATCATAATAAATTCAAAATTTCAAAACCATTTGACATTTTTGAAGAGTTGTTGTCATAATATATTTAAAGTTTTAAAGCCATTTGACATTGAAGTAGATATTTTTGGTTTAAGATACATTAAATAGTAACACCACTGGTTTGAATCCTATGAACTAGAATGTATTATGTAATTGTGATTTAGGTTGGTGAACCGATAAAGTTGAAAAGAGGTCGGAATGCCTAGGAAATGTAATACTTCTATATATATTAATAAAATACATCGTTGGTTGCAAGACGGACAAGGACAAGAGATATGGGCTATGATTCGAAGAGAGAGTGGGCTTAAGGGGGCAAGTCTTTTTATTATATTTTGTTTACCCATTTTGGTTTTAATTTTGAAAAGTGGTTACATGAGCTTCTTAGGGAGGCCATGTGGTTCTTGGTTCTTGTAATTATATAAACCCTGCCTATGGGCTATTTGGGGGTTGTTCTTGGTTAATCATTTAATTTTGAGAATTATTCATTTCACTCTTGCTCATTCGCGTGCTCTGAGTTGGAGCATGGAAATGAATGGTTGGAGGAGGAGACCCATTGTGAGATGGTTGTGAGGAATAAATGATCATTCTATATGGCAATGGATTCTTGTGTGCATGGGATCGATGGAAGTTCTCAAGGAGTTGTCACGACTGAGAATCCTTGGATTTTTCAGCATGAATATTTCTTGACCAGTGGCACTAGAGCCTTGGAGAGAAATGGAATCGTTTGAAGGACTGCATGGCAGAGAAATGGGTTCATTTCTTTTGGTTGTGCAAGATGAAGGGGAAAGAGAGTTGGAAATTAGGATTGTTGTGTGGTTGGGAAAACCTGAGAGCTAATTAGTCAACCATTGTGTGCTTTAGAGTTGGCCTAGGACCCGTCCTTGTGTATTCATAGTGCTGGCTCGGGGGTGACCTATTGTTGAGAATTGGAAAAAAATGTCTATGGTTGGGCAGAGATTAGATTGGGGAATGATTATAGTGGTTGGAAATATGATTAAGAAGAAGATAACCTAGAATTATTATAATTTGGAGAATGATAATATAATTTTTCATGAATTGAGAAGAAAAATGACTATAACATTAATTGACAAATATTTTGATATGCATAATTCTAACAAAAATGGGTGGTTGCAAATTTTGGAGAATTAAAGGTATAATTGAAAAAATTAAAGCCTAATATTGAATATAAGATTCACGAAAGCGTAGCAGAGTTTGTAGAAGTGGGTTTAGGAGACAAAGAGATACAAGGAAAGTAATGAAAAATGGATAAAGAACTAAAAAATAATGAAACTAAGGAATTATTATTCAGTTGCTAATGAATCTGAATGAATTACAAGGAACAATAGAAAGAATCCTCACATAGGAAATTAAGCTAGAAGTTGAAGAATATAGTTAATAGGGCACATAAAGGAAAAGTAAGATTCCATGGTCTTGAAGGTAGAAATTTGTAGATAGTTGTAAAATTGATGTGAAAGAGAACATGGAGCTTAGGAGGTGATGTGTGAATAATCTCTATGTGCCAAGAACATGAGTTCCTGGTAAGGATTTTCTATATATGACCTAGCTACTTTGTATAAAAGTACTCAGAGAAAGAAAACCATTGCTAACATCAGAGTTTACAATGGAAGCAAGTTACTAATGCAAAGAAATCGAGGATAGAATAATGAGGATTATTTCACTTGAAAAGTGCCACCGAATGAAATAGACTTCCATTGGGAATGGTATTGAATGAGAAAAGTGGGAATTGTTAATTGACGTAATCTAATAGACAACTAGAAGTAATAGCAAGGATGTTGAATGATTATGGATAAGTTGAATTCAAGAATGTTGTGATAGTAGAGTGATGGAATGTTGTGAGTTACCTCACTCCAAGGTGATGGAATGCTTCATAAAGGTAAAGTTGGATATGACTACCCAAAATAAGTTGTTGCAAATTGAAAAAAATGGTTGGATTGTAGAATGGCCGTGTGAAACTTGGTTGGAAACAGTTTAGACCAGGGAACAATAGTTTAGATGAGAAGAATGGGAGCACACAAGGAAACAAGGATTTGAAACAATTTAGAGACAACGGGCTACAACATAAATAAATAAATAATAAGTGAACTAAAACAAAAATGCACTAGAGTGCATGATGCATAGAATGAAGTTAGAATACATGTGCATTAGTAGGCATGTTGATAGTGAATGTTTGGTGCATATGGATGTACATTTTGTGCATATGTATATCTTTGAATATGCATATGGCATGCTTGTGGACTTAGAATAATCTGTTGTTGTATACATGCAATACTAATATTATATTGAGTATGACTAATTATGGATTATGTATTAAAAAAAAATGATATAGCATGGTTAAATATGTGGATTTTATTGTTCCTTATGAGTTCCATATATGCGAAGACCCATGAGGGTGGTATTAATGGTGATCAGAAGGATGGAGGAGAAAGCCTACGAGCTTCTACAAATACCATTTGTTTAGGTAGCATCAAGTAGGTTGATAACAACCATGCATTTATGCATTTGATTGCTTCCAATGTTTAATGGAATTGAGGTAAGAATTCCCTCAATTATTTTTTTTCAATATTTAAATTGATATGTAACAATTGAAGGCCTAACATATGTAAATGTTGTTGATGCTAGAATGCATTTAGATAAATTTATTTTCATATTGTGTTATGATTGGTTATGGGATCATAACCGGGTTAATTCAAGAGACAKAATCCTTCTATAACAATGAATGTCCATAGAGCTARTCATGTGTGAGACTATGAAATGGTTGGATATGGAAGAGCTATAGCATTATGTGAGTGCTCAATGGTATCTAYTTTATACTTGATGTTTGGAATGCAACCTATTTTCCRACATTGAAGAGAAATTAAGAATTATATTCTTGGTGTTGTGTTTGGGTTGAAAAWGAAGGTWTCCAAATAGTCAGGAAAGTAGTAGGAAGTGTGTAGATGATGTSTTGAGGTGTTGGCCAGACCTTCCAACTCATCATGGTGGAATGCATGACATAGTTATGTGGTATTGTGTATTCAATGCATGGATGCATTATGTAGATGTGACCACAGGTATTGACACATTGATTGTTATTTTATTAGTAATTATTTGTTGTTTTGCAAATGCATAATGAATGATAGTTGCATTATATTAATATGAGTACTAGCTGAAGGTGATTGAATTGTTGTTTGTTACAATTATGAGATCACTTTTTGAGCTCTTGAAAATGTTACAAGTGGTATTTAATAAATTATTGAATGCATTTTGGTGAATTCATGTATATAATATGTGGCATAGAAATGATTATCCTAACAACTTGAGTATTGATAACTCATGAAGTTGACAACACTTCAAGAGTTTTTAGATATTGCAACCAGAAAGTTGCAGGTTAAAGTAGTTACATAATCGTGAATTATGGAAAAGCTCTATCATGGGAATGGAGTAATAAAAAAAAGTATTTCCAGATAGAATAAATAAAAGATTGGATGATAATACATGTGTAGAGAATGATGGGTTCATTCCAGTTAATAGTTGAATTCCATTTAATGTCAAGAATTGATGGAAGTAATTGAATTGTAGATACAAACAATATTGAGATCATTTGTTTCCATATATATATGAGATACTGATAGTTTGTTTGGCTGAGTGTGAATTGAAAAAATTGCAGGGGGTTGGTCTTGGATATGGCAATAATGTAAGCCCATAAGTAATATTGGTATCTATTGTTACAAGAGCCAAGCATTATGGGAAGAAAGATCATGACTAGAAATTTTATTTATATATATATATATATATATATATATATATATATATATATATATATATATATATATATATATATATATATATATATATATATATATAACTATTTTGGAAATTGAAATTTAATAATTACTCACAATCTGTTTTGGTTGAGTGTAAATTGAGAAAATTACATGTAGGATGGTCTTGGATATGATAGGGATGTAAGACCATAAGGAAGATTGATATCTACAACTGTAGAAGACAAACAATATGAAAAGAAAATTCATTTTTGGAAAAAAAGCTTCTTGTATGAAATAGATTTGAGAAACTAATAGTTACAAATTGTTATGTTATGCTAATAGTTTGTGTGGTTGAATGCAAGGTTGAAGAAATTGTAGGGAGAATGGTCTTGGATGTTGTAGGGATGTAAACTCATACATAAGAAAAATTATTGTTTCTACAAGAGCCAAGTATTATGAGAAAAATTCTCATGCTTGGGGAAATTTTATTTCATGTACATAAACAGATTTGAGAAATTAAAAATTGTTATGATATGTTAACAATTGGTTTGGCTAATCGAAGGTTGAGAAAAGTGTAAGAATAATGGTATTGGGTCAAGCCTGCAATTGCAAGAGCTAAGTGAGTTATGAGCAGGAAGTTCATGCGTGGAAAATTTGTTCTTACCTATATAAAATAGATTTCACATTTATGATTGAAAATTGTTATAATGATATCTCACGATGACTGTATGTTTTTTGTAATACCCCTAGATCAAGCTCCCAGTTGAAATTGTAAATATGTTTTATAGTCTGGTGAGCCAGGTGATTATAATCTAGGAGGCTTATATGAGGATTAGGTCGAAAACCTAGATGCTAAAGGCCAGTGAGCCTATTTTTGTATATGTAAACACTAATATCATTAATATAATACATCACTTTGTGTAGACCAACAACGATAAAAGGGTATGGGGGTCTAAAATCCACTAGGAAGTGGAAGGGAGGGGATAACAACCTAGGAAAGGGGGATAAGCTAGAGGGCTTATTTCCAAAGGAATATTATAATATTATGCCTAAAGATTATGGTGAGGATAATTATTTTTATCCTAAGTCTCATGGGAAAGAGAATGAATCCCAAGTAGAGAGGAATGCGCACCATGAGATCCATGTGTCATCAAGGGCACATGAAAATAAGTGTGGGGGAAATTAGTTTGTTTCCCACTCACAGATCCATTCACTAACTCAACCAGTCATGCAACCAACCATTCTCTCCATGAGTTGACCTTTGCATCATTCACACACCTCTGTAACCTGCACACACTCTTGAGCTACCCAAAACATTTCATGTTATCAACAACAAATCGTATCCCTCATGGGATGCACAATGCACATGTACCTACATGCACCAGTGTTGTACCTTTCTTCTATGAGTATCATCTGTTCCATGTCCTGAATTTTGTTGCTACCATTACCTATGCATTAGCTGAATGTTATTGTTGTCTTCACTATTCCCTGTAACTGGTTGACTAAAGCACGAAACTGAAGAAATGAGTTGGCAGGCCTACGGTTATGAAGAGACGAGTTATTAGGCTCATATATTAAAGAGGCAGGTCGTGAGGCCCGTGAGAAACTCTCTCTAGGTGAGAAAATTACTGAGAACGTGTTTCCTTGAGGGAGCCCAACTGGAGCTATAGTGCTCTGAGACTTCCTATCTAACCTGTTGTTGAAGCCCTGGAATTGAAGTGGGTTAGTTGAAGGATTGTTGAGCAGAGAAGGGGCACACTTCCTGGGGTAGGACAAGAATGTGTGGAATAAGAGACTGAAGGTTGGTAGTTTGAGTTTTCTCCTGGGATGAAATCCTTCATGTTTTCTGTATGGTCTCAGCCTAGCCTAGGAATCCCTTTACCTAGGTGGAGTTTAGTCCCAGCTCAGGGGTGACCGACTACTAAGAGTTATGAGAAGCTTGGTCTAAGGCTGGGAGGATCGTGGAAGGTCTGCATGCAGTTGGTGGTCTTCTACAAAAGATAAGTATCAATTATGTATTAATTTACATGAGCTTACATGTTGTGTATTTATACTTATGTTTATGTTTATGGGTTTTTCATGTGTATGCTGCATGTATATTTTTACTGTTATCTGTACATGAATCTATGTATTTGTAGAATATATTTTTCTTCTTAAGTTTTATATTATGTCTAGATGAAATTATTGTAAGTTTTTAAGTGGCATAGCCCAACAGTTTTACGGCTGGGTACATTACAATTTGGTATCAGAGCTCCAGGTTTCAACACTGAGCCTAGATGGGTCGTGTAATTTGAAATTGAAACAAATGTTTGGGAGAGAATTATTATCAAAATGGAAAAAAATCAAGTTTCATAGCATCCATGAATGTCAATAGGGTGTTGAGAGAACACCTTAGCTGTGTTTGAAAGCTACGGAAGTGTAGCAGTTCGGGAAACCACAATGGCCATAGGATCTATTCAGGAAGGGTTTGAATCCTTCATAGTCATCAAATATGGGAAAAGGAGTGTGGATTTTAACCCCCTCAAGTCCTTTAGACTTCGTTGCTTCGACAATTTTTAAGTCTTTGACAGAAATGAGACAAAATCCCCGAAGCTCTGAAGTCTCGTAGTGAATCTACATCGCAGATCACGTGGAAGGAGTACCTAGCCATTAGATTAGTCGTCGAACAAATCTGGGCTGTATATCTCACGGTTCGACGATTCGACACTTCAAGAGTTTTTAGTCCTTGTATCACTTGGAGGATTTTTTTTCGAAGACCCGAAGTCCGAAGCCAATCTAGGCCATTCATGTTTTGGGAAACGTGCCCACAGATTAGCAGGTGTTTGTAATTTTGGCATTCAACAGTTTAGGAGTTTTGAAGTGTTCAGGTGTGAAATCCTTCGAACCCTGAAGTTCCAGAGCGTCGAAGTCTCGAAACTCTAGGGAACACTTGTTCAGAAGTTTGGCGTTCAGGAGATGTGTTGTGTTATGATGAAAAGTTCTTCAAAGTCTCGAAGCTCAAGAGTGTCGAAGTAGTAAATATATGGAGAGCGAGAGTTCGAGAGTTCACCAGTTTGACATTCAGTATTTCACCAGTTTGACATTCAGGAGTTTTGAAGTGTTTAGGTTAGAGATCCTCCAAAGCACAGAGTCCCAAAGTCCTGGAGCACCCGAGTGACGTAGAATGATGACATCATTTGGGGTGACATGGACCGACTCTAAGCATACCACGTTTCATGTTTTTTTTTGTTTTTCACATAATTTTTGTGCCAATTAGATGTTGACATGTGTCACTCATAGATTGGGCCACATATCATCTCTATATTTTTGACATGTAGAACCCCCTCGTGTGTGATGGCTGATAAGACTTCAGAAGTTCAGAGTTCAGGATAATTAAGGTGTGAATATATAAGGAAATCCACAAAACAAATCTCTATAATTATTCTCCGGGAGTTCGTCGGTTTGACGTTCATAAGAATTTTTGTATGGTGAAAGTAAAACCTCTGAATCCTGAAGCTCCGAAGAAGTACTCTTCGAGGAGTTCGCCACTTCGGAGTTCATAGGGAATGATGTGTGGAGTAGGAGGAACTTACGAAGCCCAAAGTTCAGAAGCTCTCAAGTCTTGAAGCTTAGAAAAACACCTTCTGTCCAAAGAGGTTGGTTGTAGCCATGGTCACATGAGATTAAGAGATGAAGAAAAAAGGGCTAGTTCCTGAAAATTGTTTTTTAGACAAAAAGAGGCTTAGAGAAGGAGCCTTTGGAGTTTTGATTTGTATGGACCTGCATCTAAAGAGGAAAAAAAGACATGTGAACCTGAGGACAGGATCCAGAACAGGTCCAAGAGCCAATTCGACTCTGAAGAAGAAGAACATTTGTACAAAGATTACCTCCCCAGGAAGGAAAATTTTCAAATATTCATAAATTTCTGCTCAAAACTCAGAATTGAGCATGAAAGCAGGAATTTGAAATATATTGAAAAGTAGAATATAAATAGTCACTCAGAAAATTGATATGGGCAGAAAATTTTCAAGAAAATCAGAAGAAAGAATTCTGATGTAATATGGAACCAGAATTGAACATAATTTCCTGAATTTGTTAAAGTGATCAACCTAACAAAGTTCTGTTGGTTGCACATTTTTGCAGAGTTAACAACTTCTAGATTGGATCATGATCAACACCGAGTGCATAGGAATGGAAGATACACAGGGGACTTACAACTAGGAATATGAGATCAAAGGGATGGATGTCCACATGGGTAATGAAGGTACAAAATCCAATGGACATGGAGAAGGAAATCAAGAAAACATGAACTTTGTAGAGACCATTGAAAATTTTCAAAAGGATGTCCAAAGTAAAAAATATGATAATGAAAGGATTATGAAATCCAAGGAGCAGTAGGAGGACTTCAACATGAAGTTATCGCAGAGCTTGGACATAATTGAAAAGAAATTGGATAAGGAAAATGGCTCAAGCAAATCAGGAAGTCACAACTCTCCAGATGAGAAAGGAAGAACAAGAAGCGTTAGCAGACATCACAATTGCTCCCCAAGGAATTCCACTAGAAGAGCACACAATAGCTCAAGTCCATCCCCTTTCAAGAAGTGTAAGAAAAGGTCTAGGTTGGATGAGCTACAAGGAGAAATGAACAAGATCAAACCTTCTATGTTTGAAGGTGAGCACAAGAAGGATGAAGATGCTGAGACATAGCTGCTAGGCATGAGAAAATATTTTCAATTGCATAATTATTCTTCACATGCAGAAGGAAGAATTGATATCTATCATATCAAAGGAAAGGAATCCATGTGGTGGGACCAACTTGTACAGGTGTATCACTTTAAAGAGAAAAATGTTACTTGGAAGGAATTCAATAAGTATTTTCAAAAGAAATACTTGACTAAGAGATATTATAAAAAGAAAATGGAGGAGTTCTTTGAACTCTAGATAGGAAGTATGAGCATCGATGAATTAGAAAGAAGGTTTTTAGAACTGTTAAAGTATGTCTCTTTCATCAAGGATAAGATAGTTAAGATTCAAAGTTATTTGAGAGGGCTTCCGTCATTCATTCATGACAAGATACAATATGATGATCCAAAAACTTTGGAGACCATAAGGTGAGCTAAATTCCTATATTATCATCATAAAGGAAAGACAACTTTCCAAAAATGTTGGGAAGACAAGAAGAAGTACAATATGGAACATAAGAATAAGGCGAATAAGACACCATTCTTCAGAAATAGTCCTCAGGGACAACCAACTTCTAGAGAGCCCAAAACGATTGAGACAGGGGGGAAAAGGCCAAGGAAACCACCTATTCAATGTTGGGGTTGTAAGGGACATCATAAGTATAGAGATTGTCCTCACAGAAGTCAAAAAGTGAGAGATTTTCACAATGTACAACAAGTTGAAACTGTGGAGGACATGGGAAGTAATGTAGCCAAGATCTATGCATCCCTGGACAATAAGCAAGCTAATTTTTAGTCACACATGATTGAAGTGAAAAGTATGATCAACAACCAAACCATTGCAATTTTAATTGATTCGGGATCTAGTCATAGTTATATAGATCCTAATATGGTGGAAAGGTTTCATTTTCCAAGAAGAAATCATGAAAAATCTTGGTTGGTACAGCTGGTTATCGGAGCCAAAAGAAAAGTTAATGATATGGTTAAGTCATGTCTAGTGGGCATGAATGGATTGAGCACCAAGGAAGATTTGAACATATTTACTTTAGGTTACTATGAATTTTTAATTGGTATGAATTGGTTTGACGAAAACCATGCTATCCTAGACTGTTAAAGTAAATAATTTACTTGCTGGGATGAAGAAGGGAACCTAAGGATAGTACAAGGAATTCCCATTGCCATGACTATCTAAGAAATTTCAGCATTGCAACTAAAGAAATGTTACAAAAAAGGATGTCAAATATTTGCATCTCATATGGAAGAGACAACTAAGGATAGGGTGTCAAATATTGAAGATTAAGCAGTCCTAAGGGAGTTTGAATATGTATTTAAAGAAATACGAGGATTACCCCCTAAAAGAATTATCGATTTCTCTATAAATTTTATGCTTGTAGTAGCTCTAGTATTCAAGACCCCTTATAGGATGAGTACCCCATAATTAAAGGAGTTTCAAATGAAACTTGAAGAGCTTCTAAACAAGGGGTATATATTCCCAAGTTCACCTTGGGGTGCTCTACTATTATTTGTGAAAAATAAATATGGAACATTGAGACTTTGTATTGACTTCAGATAGTTTGACAAAGTAATTGTAACTAATAAGTATCCTTTGTCAATGATCAATGACCTCTCTAATCAATTGAAGAATGAAAAAATATTCTCGAAGATTGATCTTAGGTAATTTTATCATCAGGTAATAATTAAAGATAAAGACATCAACAAGACTTCCTTCAGAACAAGGTATTGTCGTTATGAGTTCACAGCGGTTCCATTTGGGCTATCAAATGCACCAGATGTCTTCATGTGTTTAATGAATTGTATTTTCAGAGAATATTTAGATAAGTTTGTGATTGTATTTTTAGATGACATTCTTACATATTACAAGTCAGAACAAGAGCATGAACAACACTTGAAGATGGTATTACGAGTATTGAGGGAGCATAAGTTGTATGCTAAATTGAGAAAGTGCTCATTTTATCAGAACCAAATTCATTATTTGGGTCATATCATAACTGAGGAATGGATAGAAATGGATCCTAAAACGATTGAGGCCATTAGAGGATGGTCATCATCTAAGAATGTGACAGAAGTCAGATCCTTCATGGGCCTTTCCGACTACTACAAAAGATTTATTGTAGGATTCTCAAAGATTTCACACCCGATCACTTCCTTGAAAAAGAAGGGAGTGAATTTTCAGTGGTCATTAGAGTGTGAAAAGAGTTTCCAACACTTGAAGCAATTATTAATCAGTGCTCCAATACTAAGGATTGTTGATCCAAGTGAAGACTTCATTGTATGCACATATGCATGTAAAGAAAGACTTGGTGGAGTCCTCAGTAAAAAAGGGTATGATATATGTTATGAATCAAGTAAGTTGAAGGAGCATGAAAGGTATTATGCTACTCACGATTTGGACTTGGAAGCCATAGTGCATGCCTTGAAGAAGTGGAGGTACTACTTCATGGAGAAAAGGTTTGAGCTGAGGACAGACCATCATGGTCTGAAATATTTATTTCGACAACCAACTCTAAATGTCAGGCAAATCAGGTGATTAGAGTTTCTTAATGATATGACTTTGATATAAAACATATCAAAGGGAAAGATAACAAGGTTGTTGATGCACTCAGAAGAAGAGTGCATGAGTTGCATGCTATATCCATTAGCATGTACCAATCTAATTTGAAAGACAAAATCTTAGAGGCTGGAAAATCATATTTACAATACAAGGAATTAGTGGAAAAATTACAGTAAGGTATTTTGTAGCATAAAATTGAAGACTACAAGATGGGTAATGATGAAATTCTCAGGTACAAAAGAAGAATTTATGTACAAAATTCCCAAGAATTGAAAAATATGATATTGAGAGAAATGCATAATGTACCTTATGCTGGACACCTAGGGTATCATAAAACTATTGCAATTGTCAAGAGCCAATATTATTGGCTAGGCATGAACAAAGAAGTTGTTGAGTAAATTGTCAAATGTTTGGAGTGTCAAAAGGTGAAGGTTGAGCATAGACACCCAACTGGGTTGTTGCAACTATTACCTATCCCTTAGTGGAAATGGGAAGTGATAACAATGGACTTCATCAAAAAACCGCCAAGAACAAGAAAGCAACATGATTCTATCATAGTAGTGGTGGACAAACTTACCAAAGCTACCCATTTCATTCTAGTGAAGCTCACTCACAAGGAAACTAACATTGCTAATATTTATATGAAGGAAATTGTTCGATTGCACAGTATACCCAAGACAATTGTGACTAAAAGAGATCTAAAATTGACATCAAATTTATGGAAAGGATTATTTAAAAGATTTGGAACAAAATTGAATTTTAGAACAACTTATCATCCAGAATCTGATGGGAAAACAGAGAGGGTGAATCAAGTGATTGAGGATATGTTGATGATGTATGTGATGGATAAACCATCAAAATGGGAAGACTACCTACATTTGGTAGATTTTTCTTATAACAATGGGTACCAAACATATCTGAAGATGAGCCCATTTGAGGCACTTTATGGAAGAAGGTGCAACACACCTGTAAGTTGGGACAACCCAATAGATAGAGAAGTGGTTGGGCCCGATTTACTTAGAGAAATGGAAGAGAAGATGCCAAAAATAAAGAATAATTTAAAGGATTCTCAAGGTAGAAATAAAATCTATGCTAATAAGGGAAAAATTCACAGAGAATTTAAAGTGAGTGACCATGTATTTTTAAAAGTGAATTCCAAAAAAAGTTCCCTGAAGTTGGGAAATCATTCAAAGTTGGAAGCTCGTTATTGTGGGCATTTGAAATATTATAGAGGATTGGGCTTGTAGCTTATATTCTTTCATTACCTACAACAATGTCTATTCATAATGTATTCTATGTGTCATTGCTAAAAAAGTATATAGCTAATGTTAATCATGTCATTGATTGGAATGTGATCCACATGGAGAAACAAGATGCTTTTCAAGTGCATCAAGTAGCTCCAGAATCAAGTCATAGAGATAGTAAAGGTGAAATGTACCTGGTATGGTCTTGAGGATGAAACTTGGGAGCATGAGGATGTTATGCGGGAAGAATACCCACATATTTTTTAAGATTTTTGAAAAATTTGGTGAAAAATGTATATATATATATATATATATATATATAGTGCACGAAGGACAGTGCATAAATAAGGGGAGGGGAATGTAATACCCCTAGACTGAGCTCCCAATTGAAATTGTAAATATGTTTTATAGACTGGTGAGCTAGGTGATTATAAGCTAGGAAGCTTATGTGGTGATTAGGCCGGAGAGCTTAGATGCTAAAGGATAGTGAGCCTATTTTTGTATATGTAAACACTCATATCATTAATATAATACATCAATGCATGTAGACCCACCACGATAAAAGAGTATGGGGTACTAAACTCCAATAGGAATGGGAAGGGAGTGGTTAAGATCCTAGGAAAGGGGCTAAGTTAGAGGGTTTATTTCCAAAGGAATATTATAATATTATTCCTAAATATTATGGTGAGGATAATTATTTTATCCTAAGTCTCATGGGAAAGAGAATGAATCCCAAGTGGAGAGGAATGACCCCCTTGAGAGCCATGTGTCATCAAGGATACATGCAAATAAGTGTGGGGAAAATTAGTCTGTTTTCAACTCACAGAGCCATTCACTCGCTCAACTAGTGATGCATCTAGTCATTTTCTCCATGAGTCGACCTCTCCATCATTCATGCACCTATGGAACCTGCACACACTCTTGACCTACCCCGAACATTTCTTATTATCTGCAGTAAACTGTGTCCCTCTTGGGATGCACAACGCAGCTGTACCTACTTAAGCTAATGTTGTACCTTTATGTTATGAGCAACATATGTTCCATGCCATAAATGTTGTTCTTTCCATTACCTATGAATTATCTGAATGTTGTTGATGTCTTCACCATTCCCTGTAACTGGTTGACTTAAGTAGGGAACTGAAGAAACGGGTTTCCAGGCCTGTGGGTTTAAAGAGATGGATTGTGAGTCCCATGGATTGAAGAGGCGGGTTTTCAGGCCTGTGATAAACTTTCTCCAGGTGAGAGAATTGTTGGGAAAGTGATTTCCTGAGGGAGCCCAACTACAACTATAGTGCTCTAAGAATTCTTGTTTAGCCTATTGTTGTATCCTTGGAAGGGAAGTGGGGTAGCTGAAGAACTGTTGAGCAGAGAAGGGTCACACTTCCTAGGGTGGGACAAGCATGTGGGGAATGAGATACTGAAGGATGGTATTTTGAGTTGGCTCCTGGGACAAAATTATTCTTGTTGTCTGTATGGTCTCAGCCTAGCCTAGGAATCCATTTACCCGGGTTATGGTCTCAGTTATGATTAGCATGAAATAAGGTTGGGAGGATCGTGGAAGGTACGCATGCAGTTGGTGGTATTTTACAAAAGATAAGTATCAATTGTGTATTAATTTACATGAGTTTACATGCTGTGTATTTATACTTGTGTTTATATTTATAGGTTTTTCCTGTGTATGCTGCATGTATATTGTTACTGTTATTTTTGCATGAATCTGTGTATTTGCAAAATATGTTTGTATTCTTAAGTTTTATATTATATCCAGATGAAATTATTGTAATTTTTTAAGCGGCATAGCCCAATAGGTTTAAGGATGGGTATGCTACAATTTTAATACAGATGAGATGTTGGCTATGGAAGATCGAAGCTCAGGAAAAAGATCACTAGAAGAAAATTGAGCTCAATGATGAAGACATAGAATGAAGAAAGTCCAATGGACTTGTTGTAGATGGATTTCTTGGAGCCGCAACTATGAAACTTCTTGTTCGAGTGAACTCGAGCCCTGAAGAAAAGTGGAAAAAACTGAGGGATTGCATGGCAGAGAAAGGGGTTCATTTCTTTAGGTTGTGCAGGCTGATAGGGAAGGAGAGCTTGTTGGTTGGAATTTCTCTTAGAAATATAAACTTTGAAGATGATTATGCATGTTTTGGGCCATAGTTACTATGTATGCATGTTTTGTTTTAGGCCATAGTACCTATGTATATAATAAATTGGTTGGATTGCCTGTGTAGATTAAAGGCCAGAGTTCCCAGAATTGTAAGAACATCGGTATGGTGTTGTGCACTGAGGATAGTGCCAAAATAATGGGAGGGGGATGTAACACCCCAGGTTTGATCCCTATGAACTAGAATGTATTATGTAATTGTGACTTAGGTTGGTGAGAAGGTAAAGTTGAAAATGGGTCGGAGTGCCTAGGAAATGTAATACTTCTATATATATTAATAAAATACATCATTGGTTGTAAGATGAACAAGGACAAGAGATAGGAAGCCATGATTCCATGAGAGAGGGGGCTTAAGGGGCCAAGTTTTTTTATTATATTTTATTTACTCATTTTGGTTTTAATTGAGAAAATTGGTTACATGAGCTTCTTTGAGAGGTCATGTGGTTCTTGGTTCTTGTAATTATATAAACTATATTAGTGAGATATTTTGGGGTTGTTCTTAGTTAATCATTTCATTTTGAGAATTCCTCATTTCACTCTTTCTCATTCGTGTGCTCTGGTTTGGAGCATGGAAATGAATAGTTGGAGGAGGAGAGCCATTGCAAGATGGTTGTGAGTAATTACTGATCATTCCAGGTGGGAATGGATTCTTGTGTGCATGAGATTGATGGTAGTTCTCAAGAAATTGTCACAAATGATAATCCTTTGAGTTTCTAGCATGGAGATATCCTGACCGGTAATAGTGAAGCCCTAGAGAGAAATGGAACAACCTAAGGGACTGTATGGAAAAGAAACAATTTTGTTTATTTGGGTTGTGCAGGATGAAGGGGAAAGAGAGCTGGAAATTAGGATTTTTGTGTGGTTGGAAAAACCTGAGAGCTAATTATCCAACTATTGTGTGCTTTAGAGTTGGACTAGGACCCGTCCTTGTGGATTCATAGAGATGGCTCGGGGGTGACATGTTATTGAGAATTGGAAAAACAATTTCTATGGTTGGGAGGAACATCCTTGGTGTAAAACCAGTTGGTGGTGGTTTAATTAATGATAAATTGTCTTTGTGTTTTCTGCATAACTTATAGTCTGTTATGTATATTTATCGCTTAGATGTATTTTTGTGTGCATTCTTGCTAGTTTGATTTGGATTTTATGAGAAGAACAAAATGACTATAGATTATTAACAGGTGCTTAACACAAAATAACAGAGATACAGTAAAACAGATTTTCAATTCAATAAGGAAATAAGATGAAACTGTAAAATGCAGCGGAAAACAAGCTTGCTGGGATGGTGGCGGCTTATCTCTAAGAAGAGATGCAATGGATGTGCTCATTTGCAAGAACATGGTTACAATGAGGCTCTGAAGGCCTTTTTACAATAAACAGGAATGCCCAAAACCCTAGACATTAAAAAACCTAACCCTAGGAGATGAAGCACCAAAAGTCATGTGGGCGCCATTTGGGTAAGTCAGTACATCAACTTCCCAGGGTCGTAACTTTTGCATACGATCTCTGTTTGACGTGCTCAATACCTCATTAGAAAGATATATCCGAGCACTACAACTTTTGTAAGAGAAAAATTGAAGGAACTTCCATGTTGCTCCCCTTTTTCCCAAAAAACATCCTTTAGGGCCTCAAAATGACTCTGGAAGTTTTAGGACCCGAAAAACTACTAAAAATAGTAAATTATCAAAATTGCCAAAAAACTGTTTTGAGCCAGTTGAAAAGGGTGGGTGGCCACCAATATCCACTTGGATAAATCCTCCCATATTAGGAATAAATGGTCTCCATTGCATTGAGTTCCCCCATTAGCTTTGGAAATTTCTGCTGAATTTGGCCCCGAATGAGCCACTTACCTTGGTGCAAGAGCTGGCCTGCTTTGACGACTCGATAAAGTTGGATCCTTTGATGCTGAATGCCCTTGATCTGTGTGTCCAAAATATGATCACTAGATGCATGTTGTATGTATTCGGGGTTGAGATATGTTGGTGTCAGTTGTTCTACTACTTCTGAGGTGTCCAATAATGGTGGGAAATAAGGGCGAAGGAGATCCACGTTGAACACTGGGTGCGGGCCAAGGAAAGGAAGAATGTTGAGATTAAAAGAATTATCCCCCACGGCCTTGGTGATGGTGTAGGACCCATAACAGAGTGGGAAAAGCTTCCTCTGGGGTCCTGTAAGGCATTTTTTCTACAAGTGCAACCAAATTTTTTCTCCCACCTGAAACTTATGTGGCACTCGATGTTGATCATGGAATTGCTTGTACTTGTCATTGGAAATTTGTAGGATATCCTGAGCCTATTGGTAAATGTTTTGGATCCGCTCAATGAACTGGGTGGCTTTGTCAGCTTCATTTGGAGTAGGAGATGATTCGGTCGAGGTGACCGCAAGGGGAAGTGCAACATCTATGGGACACAATGGTTGGAATCCTGACCCCACCTGAAAGGGGTTGTGGTCAGTTGAGCTATGCAAGGATTAGTTGTAGCTATGTTGGACATAGGGAAGGCTCTCATCCCATGTGTGAGGGTGATTGGAATTATACATGCAAAGGATATGCACAATCATTCGATTTACGACCTCGGTTTGGCCATCTATCTGGGGATGGAAGGCCATGGATTTGGTGAGCTTGATATCCAACAGTGACCAGAGGCTCAACCAGAATGTCCTGAGGAATAGAATGTCTCGATCTGAGACAATGGTTTGTGAGATTCCAAAATGTACTCAGACTCGTTCAAAGAAGAGCTTGGCAATGGCCTCTGCTGTGATGCTCTTCTTACATGCAACTAGAATCACCATCTTAGAGAAGCGATCAACAACCACAAAAACAAAGTCATTTCCCCGCTTGGTGGATGGGAGGCCCGACATGTAGTCCATTGAGATGAATTCTCATAGCCTGTCAGGAGTAGGAACAGGGATGTACATGCCTTGTTTCTTAGTGGTCGGTTTGGCAATAGCACAGGCAGTGCAAGACTTGATATACTTGCTGACCTCCTTTCGAAGTTTCGACCAATATAAATTTTTGTGTAGCATCACCACTGTCTTTTTGACGCCGAAGTGTCCTGCCACCCGATTGTAGTGGGGTTCCCAGATTAACATTTCTTACTTGCTTGATGGAACACATATATGGACCAGATGACACAACAACCCATCCTGAAGATGGAAATTATCGACAACTGTGTTTGCACCCAACATTTGGTAGGTTGTGGCAAAGACTGGGTCTGTCTCATAGAGTTGGGGCCATCCAGATGTCTCATGGCCACAAGAGTCTTACACCATGTTGAGTGTCGCGACTGGTGTTCTGGTGAGGAAATCAACGGTGCAGTTGGTCCTTTCTATTTTATACTTGATGTTGATGTGGAATTGCTGCAAGTATGTGGACCACTTTTGATGGTGGTCATTCTACAATTTTCGTTGTGTCTGCATGAACTTCAGTGGCCTATGATTAGTGTGGATGACTGTCTCCTTCTCAAGAATGTAATTTCTCCACTAGCGGCAGGCTTGCACAATGGAGTACATTTCTTTGTCATAAGTAGGGTACTTACATACATCGTCTGATAGTGTCTCACTATGATAGGCCATGGGGTGGCCATGCCGAGTGAGAACAACACCCACAACATAGTTTGAAGCATTTGTCTCGATCTCAAAGGGTTGTTGCAAGTTTGGTAGTGAAATTACTAGGGCTGAGCACAAGTGTTTCTTCAAATCATTGAACGCTTGTTGTTGGGACCGACCCCACACAATTTTTTCCTTACCACCACCTCTAGTTATTTGGCTGAGGGCCCATGCAATATGGGAGAATGCCAACATGAACCTGCGGTAGAAATTGGCAAGGCCTAAGAAGCTCCGAAGTTTAGTGAGTGTGGTTGGGGCTGGCCAGTCACAGATGACTTGGATCTTGGATGGATCCACATGTACTCCATGTTGATCAACGATGTAGCCCTGGTAATGGACCCTTTCTATTTCGAAGGTTCATTTTTCCAGGTTGGCGTATAGCTTGTGCTATCGCAGGGTGTGCATAACCTGTTGAATATGTTACAAGTGTTCGACACAAGTCTTGTTGTAAATGAGAATGTCATCCAGGTAAACCACTACAAAAGTATTGGTGGATGGTCGCAGGATATCATCCATCATCCTCATGAAAGTGGCTGGAGCATTTGTCAAACCAAAGGGCATGACCAACCATTCAAAAAGGCCTTCCTTTGACTTGAAGGCGATCTTCCATACATATTTTTGTTCTATCAGGACCTGGTGGTAGTAGGACTTCAGATCAATCTTACTGAAGTATTTGGCCCCCGTGAGTTGATCAAGGAGGTATTTGATTCAGGGAATCATGTACTAGTTTTTTACTGTGATTTTATTCAATGCCCAGTAATCAATGCAGAGTCACCAGGTTCCATCTTTATTCTGTACTAGGATGATTGGGCTCCCGCAAGGTGATGAGATGGGACAGATGTTCCCCTTGTGGAGCAGTTCTTGGATATGTTTCTTGATCTCCTCATTCTCTAACTGAGAGCAGTGATAGATTGGCCCATTGGGCAGTGGTGCATCGGGGGTTAGATCGATGGGGTGCTTGACCTGATAGTGCAGAGGTACCCTAGTAGGTGAGGAGAAGATATCCGAGTATTCTTCCATGACCTTGTCTACTCGATTTTGCTGTGTGGAGAGTTCGATCACGGAGACCTTGGATGTGGTTGTGATCTTTCGCTCATTCTGAGAGAAAATCACGAAGAAGACAAACTTCCCCGTCTGAGAGATGACCTTCCTGCATTACTTAGCAAATAGTAAGGAAATAACATTACGTGGGGTTGCCTCAGGTATCTTGTACAATTTCCTGTTCAAAGTAGTAATAAAACTACGAGGCCTAGACTCATATACAACATGATGTTTCCATAAATAAGGTTATCCCAAAAGAACATTAGAAGCTTCGAGAGGAGAAACATCACACAATACCTCATCTTTGAAGGGCTTGATGTCGTACAACAGTCGACACTATTGACAGACGCGAAGATCACTTCCTTGGCGGAGCCATCTAATGGTGTAGGGTTGTGGGTGCGATGTTGTCGGCATGGCCAACCACTTGTCGACCTCTATTGAGATTAGGTTCTTCTGGATACTGCTATCAACGATGAAGTGAAGCGAGGTGTCTTTTACCCACATATGTGAGTGGAAGAGGCGCTCTCCTTCTTCTGGCTCATCTGGTTCACCAGGCTGGAGCTTGGTGGTAGGAACGATGGAAATGAGTTCCACGTCAATGATCCATATTCTTCTTTTTGGTTCTGACTCAGAGTCAGAACTCACATCTGATTCAAAGGCTTTCGCTTCAGCCACCAATGACTGCTTTGAGCAGCAATCAACGATGTTATGCCAAGGGATCTTATGGAAGTCACACCATTTTTGGGTATCTTTCTTTGTCTTTCTGATGTTCTTCGCTTGTTGCTTGGACTGGTTGTCCTGATACAGTCCATCATTTCTCTGTCCTTTGTTTTGTGGGTTGGGGTTTCCCTTTCCTGGCTTTTGTTGTGAGGGGTTCCCAGGCCCCTACATCTTTTGTTTGAGCTTCTGCTCGATTTTGATGACATATCGGTAGGTTGTGCCCAATGATGAGATGTCTAGAAATTCCATTTTGGTCTGGATGTATCTATGCAGATCACTACAATACTTGAGCACCATATTTCACTTTGAATATTTGATACCCATCTTGGTGCGCAATGTATGGAAGATATTTGTGAAATCTGGCACTGCTTGGTCTCTTTCTTTCCACGGTGTGGTCCATTTGGTATACAAGTCGTCATAACTTCCGACAGGGTAATATTGTTCCTTAATAGCATCTCTGAAGGATTCTCAGGTGGTCGTGACTGTAAATAATGAGGGTTCCTCTATTTCCTTTTGCTCACAAAACGTTTCCCATCAATCTTTGACACAAGGAACTACTTTGAGGAGCATAAACGTAATTGTTTTTCTATTCGAAAAGTTATGGATAGAAAAATACCCTTCTAGTAGATTCAACCAATTGTCTACAACATCTACGTCTATTCAACCTTCAAATATAGGAATATCGAAGTTTATTTGTACCTTGAAGGGGGTGGAACCTCCGCTCGAAGAAGATGTGTCGCCTGTTGGTAGCCGATGAAGGGTTTTCACGAAACTGTCCATCATCTCGTTCCTCTGTTGCGTGAGGGCTTCCTTAATAAATTTTTTGAAAGGATCTCCTATCCTATCATCTTTCTTTTCTCCTACCATGAGAGGTCGCTTGGGCGTGTGAGAGATTTTATCCTCAAGAGAAACAAGCTCGAGACCCAACTCTTTGAACTATGACCTCGTTGGGGACATGCATTAAGACGACAACAAGTAGACTGCTCTGATACCACTGATCTAGATTTTATGAGCAGAATGAAATGACTACAGATTATTAATAGGTTCTTAACACAAAATAACAGAGATACAATAAAATTGGTTTTCTATTTAATAAGGAAATAAGTTGAAACTGTAAAATGTAGCGGAAAACAAGCTTGCTAGAATGGTGGCGACTGATCTCTAAGAAGAGATGTGATGGTTATGCTCATTCATAAGAATATGGTTAGAATGAGGCTTTGAAGGCCTTTTTACAATAAATAGGAATGTAAAAAACCCTAGACATCCAAAAACCTAACCCTAGGAGATGAATCACCAAAAGTCACATGGGCCCTGTTTGGGTAAGTGAGTACATCAACTCCCGGGGTCGTAACTTTTGCATACGATCTCCGTTTGACGAGCTCAATACCTCGTTAGAAATATATATCCGAGGAAAACAAATTTTGTGTGAGCAACATTGAAGGAAGTTCCTTGTTTCTCCTCGTTTTCCCAAAAAACGTCGTTTAGGGCCTCAAAATGGCTCCGAAAGTTTCTGGACTCAAAAAGCTGCTAAAAATAGTAAATTACCAAAATTGTCAGAACTCTTTTGAGCCAGTTGGAAAAGGTGGGTGGCCACCAATATCCACCTGGATCATAGTTATTTATTGTGCATGGCACGATGATCATTTCTTAGACGATTTACATTAATATTGATTATGTCACGTGTGGTTATTGCAATATTTCATACTTCTTTTCAAATTAATTATTATCGGAATTCGAAATCAATTTTGAAGTGAGCTCTTGAAGTAGTGTGCCTAGCTTGTGGGTGGTTGAGTACATTACAAACAGTTTAAGATACATTATATTTTACTTAAGAACCAATGTCTCAAATAAAATTCCTTTATAGTTCATTTATGATTTATAATTTAGATTAATTGTAAAATTAAAATAAAATTCTAAAAACTAATTTTCAAGATAAAATACATTTCAAAGGATAATTTGTTAAATATTTTTATGGACACTTTAAAAGAGAACATTCAACATGATGTGCATCTCTTTAAATCTAAATCTGTTTTCACAGGAAAGTTGAAAGTAAAAATATAGTTATAACATCCCCAACCTCCCAATCTAAGCCACATCATATAATATGAACCTCTGTAGCCCTGAATCAACCATATTTACGCCGAAAGGCGTACACCTATTGACAATGGGCACATTTAATAGGTTTTTAGTTCTTAATAGGTTTTCTATGGACAAGATTAAATATGCCTAGAATATTCTTAGTCGTCACAATAAATGAATGGCTCTGATTTCATCCATTAACTTTCGAGTTATTATAAAGACATCCGTTTATATGTTTACTTTTTTACATTTACCTAATTGTGTTTAAAAATTACTGTGTTCACTAACTTATTGCCACATCTACCAGATTAAAAAATATTAAGATATTCGCACAGAGTGGTGGTCGCGTTTCTATGCTAGCCATGTTTCGTTTCATTTATGTGCTGGCCGCGTTTCATTTTATTTCTGTGCTGGCCACGTTTTGTTTCATTTCTGGCTGAAGTTTGATGGCCGCGTTTCTGTACTGGCATCACCAGCTGTCGCCAGCCTTTGGGCGTTAATCAGCCACGTAATTGTGGCTGTGCTAGTTTAACATCACCCAACATACTATTGGATAATGATACTCCAAAAATCCACTGTACAGATTCTATACTAACCCTAGCGTGGACTACTATTTTTATAGATCTGGGGAAGATGTCGTTGCTGAGTGCATGGATGAACCGATTCTGTAAATCTGATGGAGTGAAAGAAGTAATGCCTGATCCAGCCAAGCAACAAAAATTTCTATATGCTAGGAGAGCCATAATTACATCACCACCCGCCGTCAATTAGGGAAAACTATGTCGGCCTTAAAAGTGAGGACATATAGAGATATAGATTATACTTAATATGGGTGTTATTCATAGTATTTGTCCTGTTATTAGTAGCGTTCACTTTAGCTTTGAATTTCGATTACTTTTCTTTGAATAAAAGTATTTTATGTTTTCCTGAAAGTTATACATATATGAAAGTTATACATAGGTTATAAGTAGGGAAAGTAAAACCGTTATTTTTTAATAATATTTTTTGCTTTATTAAAGATTCTATTGGCCCATAAGATGGACCTCTTATTGCCGAACTCTTTTTTGGAACTTTCTTATGTTTACATATCTGATATCCTAATCCTAAGTTTACATATTTGATATCCTAAGTTTGTTTACATATCTGATATCCTAATCCTAAGTACATATTTGATATCCTAAGTTTGTTTACATATGCATGTATATGTTTGTAATTTTAGATAATGTAAATTTATCGAATCTCTTTCACTTATGATTCTTGCAAATGATCGTGTTTCACTTATGATTCTTGCAAATGATCGTGTTGCAGTCACCTGCACCTTATCGCCACACCAACTCGGCCTCACCGCACACGACGATCGTATCACTGCCTCACCGCACCGACTGACAAAGCTTTAAAAACAGACCAATCACTATTACTACCCTGTTTGTAGAGGTGGCTTCAGCTTTAGTGGCCGCGTGCATTAGAAGTAGCAGAAGAAACACACCCTTGCCACCTCTCCATCACCTCGACTCCGACTCATTGTCGATATCCCTGCACATTATCCAAATATCAAAATATTTTGCAATGTTTTTTTCAAATTTTTTGGAAGTCAAGGTTTCATCGAACTTTTACGTAAGAATTCTAAACTGAGACAAAACCTTGAGTGTTTTGTTTTGATTGTGAAGCTTATAAATTTTAAATTATAATTAGCCTCAAATGGATGTAATAATTGTCGACGGGCATAACAAAATGGTTCGACATAACAGATAACTGATAGAAAAAACGTTTTTTGATTTGCAATCTGCAACATAAAATTATTGACTCTAATCTAAGAGAAACAGACTAATTATTATTTATTCATGCATTTCAAATAGGAATGAACATATTGAAGCCATTTCAACACGGTTACCTATTGACAAAAATTAACTGAAGACGTTTTTCCCCAAGTAAGATCCTATGATCTCTTTCCCTAGTTGTTTAATGCAATGGGAGAAGTAATTCAAGAATGCAAATTTAACTGATTTTGTCAATATCTGTTAGAATTAATGATTAATTTGGAGTTGGTTTTGGTTTGTTGGAGTTGTTGAGATATTCTCTCAACCACTCCCTCCAAATATGGAATCGGTTGGATCTGAATCCAGCTATATATGTAGCTATGTATGGGTGTAACAATGTAATAATACAATCAATTATTGTGTGTTATTCTTGTGTGCCTCTGCTCTCATGAATTTTAACATGGTATCAGAGCCTGGTATGGCTTGATTCCCTCACGGGAAGGCCAGGAGAATGTGAGAGCTGTAATCGCTTATATTCTCTGTACATATTTAGGAGAGTATATATATATATTGTTGTTTGAATTTCTAAAATTTCTGTGTGTAAGTCGTGAGGTTGTGCTGTTGTGTAAACCGTCATCCAACGTTGCCATTCATTATTGCTAGAGTTCCGTCTGATTAGATCTGCAGCTGCTGCCACTTCAGAGATTGGAGTGTTGCTGGTTTGTTTGTGACAGGGTCAATGCTGGGCAATTAATCGCCGTGTACAAGACGAAAGCAAGGGATCTATATGCCAGATTGTTGTTTGTGGAGATCTGTTTGATTCAAGGTGCAGATCCTTGGATTTATTCAGAAAGTCGGAGTCTTCCAATATGCCATTTATGGGCTTGATTTGCAAACAATAGCGAATCTCTTCTCCGGCGCATATCGCGTTGAAGAAAAAGATGTGGCAGGTGAACTCGCTTTATTTCCGTTCGTGGACTGTTTATTGCATCAAGTGGAGTAGAGTTCAACACTGTTAAGAGAACCACACTTGTGTTGTTGTATCCACGAATTATTGAAAGCACATATTTTTGCACATCCTCGTCAGTTGCAACGAGACATCCAAATATTCAATGAGCTGCCATTGTAGAGTTCTCTTCTCATATTTTGATGTTTTGACTTCACGGAGGTTCTTGCAAAGCATGTCAAGTTAATGAAATTATGGAAAGTCATAGTCATCATGGAAGACGCAGAGACTGTTTTGTTAGCTGTCTTTTTGAGGATGAGTTGGAGTTGCAGTTCTCTGATCTACGTGTGCCCAACAAAGGAGGAACGTCGACGGTTATATAGTTATTTAAATGAAATAAAATTTGCATTATATTTATTTTTATATGTGTGGTGTGTATTTGTAAAAAGAAGGTATTTTGGAGGATTGATTGCTGAATACATTCCGTAACTAGAGTACTTTCCTACAAAACTGTTGAAATTTATTCTTCGGGGTTATTTCACAGATGAAAGTATTTCAATAAGGTGGTTTAGTATCTAGACTCTTCTTCGGGGGTGTCAAGAATCTTTGATCCTACAAATTCATCAAAGATGGTCAGAAGTGTTTTTATCTTAAATGGGTCGAGAGGGAAGCTCGAAGTTGTGGAGAAGAAAGAGCGTAAACCGGGAGATTTCAGAGTGGGTGAGAGTGATGAAGACCAGATCAGACAGAGATATATGTTGTAATTTGAGAATTGTAATATGTGGTTTATTTGTAATGTAATCATTAAGGGAGGGTGTTAGAATTAATGATTAATTTGAAGTTGGTTTTGGTTTGTTGGAGTTGTTGAGATATTCTCTCAACCACTCCCTCCAAGTATGGAATCGGTTGGATCTGAATCCAGCTATATATGTAGCTATGTATGGGTGTAACAATGTAATAATACAATCAATTATTGTGTGTTATTCTTGTGTGCCTCTGCTCTCATGAATTTTAACAATATCCAGGTCATGGTGTGATAGGTATGGAGAGATATTCTTGGATGTGGTTCAGAAAGAATTCAAAGATCATGTAGGCGAGATGGATAATTTACCCAAAACTGCCCGAGAGAAGCGCAACAGTGCAGCCAAAACAAGGGGTTTAGAAGATGATGTGGATTGTTCCGATAAAAACAGACAACACTAAAGGAAGTTTACAGTTATTGCCTTAACCTACCAGTAAGGCAAAAAATTAAGCATTGTGGCTAGGAAAATACAATTTATGAATTATGATAGACATCGCTAGGGTATGCCAAGACAACCAGTGACAAATGAGGGGATAGTCAATGCGTAGAAAAAAACTTGCAGTAGTTACTGGAGGTAAGGAAGCCTTTCGGATTTACCGACATTTTACTTAAGAAATGGGTTTTCAATGCACGAAATTCCCCGGGCTGATGGAAATGTCACTGAAGGCTATCACTCCCACAACGTGGAAGTAATGGGAACAGTCAGATGGACGGGCGTCCAAAACAACCAGTTTAATCAATAAAAAAATATTTTCCAATTTTTCTTACACATCGATTATGTGCGGCAGTCCCAGCGGTGGATGAGAGTCCAAGATTAGTAGACAAATGGTGTTAGGCGGTATCCCTTTTCATATTAAGAGTCCACGACGCAACCACATAAAACAACATCTGTCATCCGTACAGACATTAAAACAAGTGTAACTCTGGTTCGATCTCCCTCATATTAAAAATCCAGGGGTAAAGAAATAAGAGGATTGAACAAACAGTCTACACTTGGTCACTGAGACTGCCTGCCTTCCTGACTGAGAATATATGCATCTGGACGACAACATTTAGTGGAAAAAAGTCATGTAATGGAGCAAGTAGAGACACAGCTACAACTACATTTGTTGTTAAAAATTAAAACACAAAGCTAGGTCATAGTAGTCCCGATACAGAAAATCTCAAAACTTGGGAGCTCCAAACCCGTGTTACAGGTAATCTTCCCCTTCCTCTCAAATTGAGTACAGAACCCATGAATCCCCTACCTGTCCTTCTACATCCCCACACAGACTAATTGCCCATTGTTTTATCTGGTCAAAAGGATACCCTAATGGGTAATATCAAAGTTTAATTTGGCTCCGAAAATATGAGTTGTTGGGAAGCGGGCTGGAGCGTAAGAACAAGCAGCGTACGCGCATGTTTGCTGTCAGGATATTGTAAATGGAATTGATTGGTACTACTTACTAACGACACACACTTTATCAAGCAGTCGCCGTTGTGGAAAAGGGGATTCGACTCTCTCTGTTCTCTGTTTTATTTCAGGCATAAGATTCCATGAAGAATTATATAAGTTCATAAACTCCATAGATCATTTCCTTTCCTCTTGTCTTCGAGTTGAAAAACAAAGGAAAAAAGGTTTGTAAAAAGAGTCGTTTTGAGGAGGACAAGAAATGGTGGTTACAGATATTGCATGTGACCTTTGTTAAAAAAGAATTATTTTTAAAGGTAAACTGTTGTAGCTGGAGA
>ML855589.1:437-12606 GCA_009831015.1 Picea engelmannii | reverse complement strand
ATATTATTCATTGGATCAATCCCCATTGCGGATTGATCATGTCGGTTATTATAAAGGACCAAATCCCCTTTTGCGGATTGGTCAAAAGATAATTGTAATAGGCAGAATAAGAAGTCGACCCCAGAAGATATTAAAGAGGCCCCAAAATATAATAAAGGTGGTTATAACCACCCAGTTGGAGAAGTCGGCCTTGCCAGTGAAGAGACACTTCACACGTGCCAATCTTGTATAAATAAGGAGGCTAGCGCCTCACTTAGACACAACTCACTTGCTCATTTGAGAGACAAGTTTCAGAACTACCGTTAGAGAAGAAGGAGAGAGAGAGTGGTGCATCTTTGGGAGAGGATCTTTTGTTTTAGTTTGAGTTATCTCTTGGCATTGTATTGGCTATCTATAATAAGGAAGTTTTGTTGGGTTTTCTTCCCCTAGAGGGTTTCCTAGGATAAATGTTGTGTCTCTTGTGATTGTGTATTTCTCAGTGATCTTGTATTATGCTATTGTTATCTATTGAAATGCAAAGAACTATAATAATGGCTTAAACATTAACATACTTGTTCATATTTAAGATTATGAAATTGTTTGCTTGAAAACCCTAGGAATAAGGAACATAAGGTGCTTCTTTCTTGCTCTTTGTTTTGCTAATTTTGCCTAAGAAGATCTTGTCTAGACAAACTTCTAGAGCCCTAAAGTGCTAGCACTTTAGAAGTTTTGTCTAGTTCTTATTTCATTAAATATATTTCAGGAGTCTAAGCATAGAAGAAATCGCTAGGGCCTAGAAGTGCCTACACCCTAGTTGAATCTTCTCTTTGGGGCTTGGTGCTCGAGAACTTAAGGTGCTACTTCTCAAGCTTCCACCTTGTTATCCCTTAGACAAGTACAATCATTGTTATTGTGCTGATATAATTGACTCCATAAGCCCTAAAAGGCACTAGTTCTTGCTTCTCTCTTGTTGAAGGATTGATCAAACACTCAAACACTTTTCTCTCGAGCTTTTACTAACTAATACTAACACTAACTTACTTGTTGTTGTTATAAACGTTTGCTACAGCCATCTAAAAGCAGCAAATTTTCTGCATAATTCATATTATTTGCTAGCTAATCACTTCAGAATTTGTTCATGACAAGCTATTATCATTTGATACATCAAATGCTATATTTTCATTGTCTTTTTGAGCATTTATGAAGAATATTTCTTGCAGCTATTATACATTACTAATTGTTGTTGTAAACTTGTCTATTGCTGCAGTTTTATATCAGCTAGCATATGTTTCACCAGTTTATTGTCTTATTGAAGCATTAATATCATTTTTGTACTTGAAGCTGCCATATATATGCTTGTTGTCTTGTTCTGGGCTGGTACACTTCATCTTCTACACTTGCTTCATCCCTTTGAGACATAAACTTTGTGATATCTTTGACTTAAGTGACCAGTGAGAGGGGGGTTAATCTTTACATCTTTGTTTCGTTTCACCAGGCCCTTTAGGTCACTAGGGACGTCTCCCTTGGGGTAGTTTTATTTTACTCCTAAACAGAAAGGGGTTTCATGTTAATGTGACAGTGATAGGTCACCCCCTTGTTACGCTAATCTTGTTTCACTTGCCTTGGGCTTTGGGCAAGTACGGATTGTGCGATAACAAGACCCACAATATAATAAAGAATGCTTAAAGGGTTGGTTGAAGGATAGGAGGTCTCATCACGAACCGACCTATCACGTCCATGATTATCTAGTGGTATGACATTGTCATCATCTGGTCACCAAACCAGGGTAATGGCTCTCAGTTGCATGGCTGAGAGAAAGGGGGTCTCATCATGAGCCAGCCTTCTCATTTCCACTCGATGTTTGTGGGTGACATTGCCATTATCTGGTCACCACACCAGGGCAGTGACCTTCAACCTCTCCTTAAAATTATGAAAGAATAAAAGAATGGCAATAATGAGCTTGGAAAAAATGCATTGTGGACAAACATACTATTATCCCCATTTTGTGGATAACTAAGGAGATCATGTCTCGAGGCCCTCAGGTTGCAGATATGGAGTGTCGAGAGACTACATGACCAGTAGTACCCTTTTGCACAGATGGAAAACCCACTCACCACCACACATGGTCACATTTTGCAGATGGCATCCACCACACCAGTTGGCTTCCGGAAGGCAATGGGCCTTGCTCCATGAGGTAGAAGTCAGTATTATGGTGAGCATCATTTCAATATTTAAGCCATTTGATTATGTTGTATCTTAGATTTCTCTAGATTTCATGATATGAGCTTGGACATTATGCCTTTTGCCCTGCTTCACCTTGGTGGTTGACTTTGTGCCCTAGTAAGTGGTTTTCCTTGGGGATGGGTTTGCTACTGGGAACTCCCTTAATGAGCCATCGTACAGTTCCCGACCATACTTACCACTTTCCATCGTTGTTCCCCTCCATTTCCTTATAATCTCTTGGGATTTTAGTGTGTATTGACCCAAGAAGGGGTTGTCCCTCATTCTATGGGAAGAAGGGGTTGTTATCCCCCACTTTTAGGGATAACTAGGAGATCATGTCTCGAGGCCCACAGGTCCAAGATATGGAGTACCAAGAGCCGGATAGACTTCTAGCATGGCCCTGGAGGGCCCATCTTTTCTCCCTTTCAGTGCCTCTACCTTGCCAGCAGCAGCAGCATCCAACACCATCGTCTTGGTCTTGTGTCAGAGATGGTTCTTGCTCCATGAGGTAATGAGTCCGGGTATCATGGTATGTGTCACTTTGATCATCAAAACCTTTGGATATGTGCATTTAATTCCTTTTGTTTCTAACAAATGCTCGGATCTTATACTTGCCCACTTGACCATGTCTGGGGGGATCGACAGGATGCCCTAGTAAGCCTGTGTCCGTAGGTTTTGGTTTGCCACTGGGGGGATTTTTGAAAAGCCATCGTCCGTTTCCGTCATAGCACCACTTTTTCATCTTGCTTCCCGCTTATCTATCCCATTTCACTTGTTCGAGCACTGGGTTGACCTATCATTTGAGGATTGCACCTTACCTCGTGGGAAGAAGGGGCTAAAGGCCCAGAAGGTAAAAGCAAGCTGGCAAAAGATAAAATCCTTAGAATAAAACCTCGAGATGCTTCGCCTAGGGATCCTCGAGAAAGCAATAAAAGGCTTCTCAGCAAGAAACAAGAGGGACCCGTAAAAATAATAAAACAAGACCTAGTCAGAGGATAAGGGGTCTCATCATGAGCCAGCCTACTAGGTCCATGGGTACCTAGCAGTATGACATTACCACCAGCTAGTTACCACGCCAGGGCAGTGACTCTTGGTTGCATGGCCAAGGGAAAGGGGGTCTCATCACGAGCCAACCTTCTAATTTCTGTGAAAGTACTTGTGAGTAACGCTATCACCATTGGTCACCATGCCAGGGCAATGTCCCCTGATTAGCCTCTTGAAGAAAAAGCAATAAAGAATAAAAGGCATGAATGGGCTTGGAAAAAATTGCATCCAGGACAGGTGCAGCTCGCCTTCTACAAAGGCACCCACAGGTAAAGCTTTGCACCCTCTGCCCTCACTGCACCCACTTGCCTGGACATCCGTTATTCACATTACCCACTTACATGGCTCACATGAGGTCTCTTCTGCAAACTTTCCTCTTCTAGTGGACACTAGCCCTATAGAACGCCTTGTCACTTTCTCCAAACTTGTATTGCAGGCTTGTATAATTTCTTTGAGCTTTTAACTGGGGTAATAGGGGTTTTATGCACATGTTTAATAATATCGATGATGAGATGTGATTGACATTGCTATGATCCCTGTGACTTATGAGCCCATGGAGGGCGTAGCTGTTGATGTGCAGGATCATGCCCGATAGACAGGTACCATTTTGGACTGGTACACATGGGGAGATGATCAGTTCAGACCTCCATGGGGCTAAAGAGCCCACCAGATGGATGCTGAGACCCCATCAGGGGGTAGAGACAGGACAGAGATGGATCAGAGGCTTTGCACCGGAGAAGAGGAGGATGTTCCACTAGAGGCACCCTGGTAGAGCTTGACCTCGGGGGGGTTGTGCCCTCTCCATTGGAACGTTGACCCTGGAAGGCCCAGGACGTCACCCATGATGATCATGACGTCATCCAACCTTGTGGACGTCTTGGGAGGCAGATTTGACAGTGTTGGCACGTGTGGCAGGTTGGAGAAGCCCAAGGAGGGCTAACGTTTTGCTCCAGGATGCTGCATTTTCCTTAGAAGGGGCTCACATCATCCTAAAAGGGGCATGACGCCTCTCTTAGGCTTGATTAGGGTTTAATTTTAATCATTTAATATAAAACAATATGATTTTTAGTATTTTGGCCTTGTCGGCCTTTTTTATGACCTAAAAGTGAAATTAGGTCATGGTATTGTATAAATTGAGGGTTTTAACCTTCATTTTTTCATCATCTCTAACTCACTCATTAGTGAGGTCTGAAATTTGCGCTACACTTGGGTTCTTGGCTGAAATTGTGAGGCACACTTGTTGAAGGAAGGCATTTTTGGATTTCTATTGGCATTTTTGGCATATTTCTTGATGGAAGGTGTTACAACTAGGGTTTTCTATGTTATTTCTTGGTGAAATGTAAGTGAATTTCTGCAAAACTTCTTAATTGAATGGTTGTATTGTTATTTTTTGCATATATTGTTATAAATTTGTTGAATAAACCCTAGGTGACAAGCACACGTCGTAGGTCCTTGTCTCATGTCCCCATCAAAATTTTCAGCCATTATTTGAAGAGAGAAAGAGCCTAGCCTTAGCTACACTCTATTCCTCCTCTTCTTTGCTAGTCGTTTTACCTTTTGAGCTACGAAGGAGAAGACGCCTCAAGGCCTAGTTCCCCTACACCTTGAAGAGTCGTTTTTCCCCTAGGGTTTGCTAGTAAAGCCTTGCCATAGCGACACGTTGCCTGCAAGACCTCTTGTCTTTGTCTTATGCCACTTTCTGAGCTAGTCGTTTTTGCCATTGAGTTAAGGAAGGAGGAGAGAGCACTGAGGCCTAGTTCCCCTACACCAATGTGAGCCTCTCTCCCCTAGGGTTTTGACCTTGAGGCCTTGCCATAGAAACACTTCAAGGCTTGACCCTCCCGTCATTAGTCTTACTATCTTCTTTGATCCTTCAGCCTCTGCGTCCTCCTTTTGACTCCATTAACCCTAGGAACGCACTGATCTAAGACCTAACTTGTGAGTACTATGATCAAAACAACTCTCAATACTTTGAACAAAACCCTAACTATTCTAACCCTAGCCTAAGACTAACCCTACTAACTTATTGTTGCTGTCATCTCTTGCTATTAACATCAATGTGCAACTATCATTCTACTTATGAGCAATTGAATGGTTATTTAAGGGCATTGCTTGAATGAAGTGTTGATTATTACATTGAATGCCACATTTTCTTAGCATTTATTGAAGAAGTGACATTATGCATTATTGCTACTCTATAAACATTGACTTCGTCAATATTTATTATTCAATTGCTTATATATCAGAGTTATTGATTATATGAAGTACTAACCAAGTGAGTAAGCTTGCATATATCTGTTTCTTATTGCTTTGTCTCGGGCAGGTGCATCTCTTTTGGGTTATACTTCTCTTTATTGGTTGTTAGCCGAACTATCTGCTCGGTGGTGACTTGTGAGGGGGGAAAGTTACCTTTTATCTTACAATCCTTTGCCTTCTCAAAACCCCAGGTCACCGAGAATGTCTCCACTGGGCCTTACCTCCCTAAACAGAAAGAACCTTCCTATCGAGATGACATTGGGTGGGATTGGTTCAATTACGTCAGTTTGCCTCTTTACATCTGCCTTTTATCCTAACTACAAACTGTGCGATAATAGAAGCTAAAGGCCCAGAGGGGTTGATGTTGGGTAAAATATAAAAGCCTTATATAAACCTTCCAGATGCTTTGCCCAGGGATCACCCAAGAAAGCAATGAAACGCTTATCCTTGAATAAAGGGGACCCACACTAAAATAAAATGCTTAGAAGGTTAGTAGAAGGATAGGTCTCATCACGAGCCGACCTATCACATCCATGGATATCTAGTGGTATGACATTGTCATCATCTGATCACCAAACCAGGGCAATGGCTCTCAATTGCATGGCTGAGAGAAAGGGTCTCATCACGAGCCAGCCTTCTCATTTCCATTAGGTATTTGTGGGTGACATTGCCACCACCTGTGCACCACGCCAGGGCAGTGACCTTCAATCTCTCCTTATGCTATATTGAAAGAAAATAAAGAAAGAAAGATGAAAGGAAATTGATGGGCTTGGAAAAAGTGCATTGCGGATGAAGGTACCACACACCTCTACAAAGGCACCCATGAATGAGACACTACGACCCCTTATATGCCATGAACCCTATGCCCATTGAGTCTTGACCCCTATCACCTCATCCACTTAACATGGCTTAGAGAGGGATATCTTGGAAGTTCTCCTTGACCTAGGGAAAGACTTACCCAATAGGACACCTCGTCAACCCTCCCATACTTAAGTTTGACAAGTCGCATAGTGTCTTTGAGTTGTTAATTGTTTGATATAGTGATCTTTGATGCACATGCTTAGATGGCTTATTTATTGATTGGATCCACTTATCATGATGTTATGACTTGAGATCCTTGGAGGGCATGTTCATTTGTCTTTGCAGGACCTAGTTGGTGGACAGTTTTGGGAGAACAAGCCTAGCTTGGCCTTCCATAGCGCTACAAGCCCATCGGTTGGATGCCTGGGGCCTATTATCGCACAGTATGTAGTTGGAGTAAAGGATGGATGAAAGAAAGGCAAACTGGCAAAACTGAGACTATCCTACCACTGTCACCTCAATAGGATAGCTCTTTCTGTTTAGGGTGGTAGGCCTAGGGGAGACGTCCCCGGTGACCTGTGGTTTTGAGAAAGCAAAGGTTTAAAAGGCTAAGTAAAGTTCCCCCCTCACAAGTCACCACCGATCAGAAAGTCCAGCTTAACAACCAATAAAGATAAAAATAACCAGAAGTGTACATGTCCGAGACAAAGCAACAAGAAAACTATACATGTGCAAGATCACTTGCTGGTTAGTACTTCATATAATCAAGAACTTTCTGAGATAAAGCAATTGACCAATAATATCGATGAAGCAAATCAATAAAGTATAATAGCAATGATTACAATATATCACTTCACAATAAATGCTAAAGAAGCTTCATAATAAGCAATGGCAATTTATCATCAATGTAACAATACCAACATTAGAAGCAATGCTTCAGCCAATCATTCAATTGCTTTAACGATAAAATAAATGCTGCAAAGTATAAGTATAACACAAGTAGATAGCAGCAGCAATAGGGTTAGTGAGTGTTAGTCTAAGCTAGGGTTAGAAAGAGTTAACGATTGTTGAAATTATTTGGACGTGTGTGATCAAGGTACTCAACACAGAAAGTCTTAAATCAGTACGTTATTAGGGCAAATGGAGTCAAAATAGTTGCAAATGTTGAAGGGCCGAAATGATAGTGATAGGGCTAAAGACAAGGGGGTTTGATGTTGAAGTGTTGCTAAGGCAAGGCCTCAACAATCAAACCCTAGGGGAAAAAGGCTCACTAAGGTGTAGAAACCCTAGGCCTTAGTGCTTTTTCCTCCTTCTCTAGCTCAAAAGACAAATTTAAACGGCTAGCTTGAGTAATAAATGGTAGGGCTAAAGACAAGAGAGTTTGATGATGAAGTGTTGCTAAGGCAAGGCTTCATCAATCAAACCCTAGGGGAAAACGGCTCACTAAGGTGTAGAAACCCTAGGCCTTAGTGCGTTTTCCTCCTTCTTTGGCTCAATGACAAGATAAAAACAGCTAGCTTGAAGGGTAAAATGTAGAGTGTTGCTATGGCAAGGCTCTAACATCTATCTTCAACAAATACAATGGCTCTTAGCATAACTTAGTAGGGACATGAAAAAAGGACACCAACATGTGCTCATTCCCTAGGGTTTAATCCAACAAATTATAATAACAAAATGCAAATAAAAAATACCACAACCATTCAATAAAGAAGAATTGCAGAAATTCACTTACATCCACCAAACATTCATATAGCCAAACCCTAGATGTAAACCTCCCACCAAGAAAATGCCAAAATAGCCAAGAAAAAGCCTCCATCAACAAGTGCGCATCAAAATTTCAGCCAAAACCCTAAAGGAGGGCGTAAATTTCAGACCTCACACAAGTGTGAGTGAAAGATGATGATAAAAAGAGAGTTTAGCTCTCTTACTTATACAATACCAATGACCTTAATTAAATTTTAGGTCACCAAAAGGCCGACAAGGCCAAAATACATAATAATATTGTTTTACAATAAATGTCATTAATTAAACCCTAATCAGGCAAAAGTAAAGACATTGTGCCCTTTCTAGAGTGACATTAGCCCTTTTTAGGGCAGTATTGGCCTCCTAGAGCAAAACGTTAGCCCTCCTTGGGCCTCTCCAAGCTGCCACACGTGCCACAACTGCCACAACTGTCTCCCAAAATGTCCATAAATGTTGGATGACGTCATAGGCATCCTAGGTGACGTCATGGGCCTTCCAAGGCCAACGTCCCAGTGGAAAGAGCACAACCCCCCTGGGTACAGGTCTGATCAGCTGCCTCTGGTGGAACGTCCTCCTCTTCCCTGGTGCAAACCCTTTGTCATGTCTCTGCCCCCTGTTGGGGTCTCAGCATCCATCTGGTGGGCTCTTCATCCCCATAGAGGTCCGAACTAATCATCTCCCCATGTGTATCGGTCCAATATGGTACCTGTTCGTTGGGTATGATCCTGCATTTCAATAGATACGTCCTCCATGGGTTCATAATTCACAAGGATCATAGCAATGTCAATCACATCTAATCATCAATTTTATCAAACATGTGCATAAAACCCCTTTTACTCAGTCAATTGCTCAAAGACATTATACAAATCTACAAGCCAAGTTTAGAGGAAGTGTCAGGGCGTCCTATTGGACTAATGCTCACTGGATGTGGGATGTTTTCGGGAGAAGTCAAATCCAAGTCATGTGAGTGGATGAGGTGGGTAAGGGATGTCTGGACAAGGGGTGCATTGATAGCAGGGAAATGCATGGCTTACATGTGGGTGTCTCTATAGAGGGTGAGTTGCACCTGTCCTGGATGCAAATAATTCCAAACCCATTCATGCCTTTTATTCTTTATTCTTTATTGTTTTTTCTTCAAGAAGCTAATCAGGGGACACTACCCTGGCGTGGTGACCAGTGGTGGCAATGTTACCCGCAAGCACTTTCACGGAAATGAGAAGGTTGGCTCGTGATGAGAGCCCCTTTCTCTTGGCTATGCCACCAAGAGCCACTACCCTGGCATGGTAACCCGCTGCTAGTAGTGTCATACCGCTAGATGCCCATGGACCTAGTAGGCTGGCTCGCAATGAGACCCCCTATCCTCTGACTAGTTCTTGTTTTATTATTTTTATGGGTCCCTCTTGTTTCTTGCTGAGAAGTCTTTTATTGCTTTCTCGGGGATCCGTGGGCGAAGCATCTCGAGGTTTTATTTTTAGGCTTTTATCTTTTGCCAACTGCTTTTACCCTCTGGGCCTTTAGCCCCTTCTTCCCACAAGGCAAGGTGCAACCCTTAAATAATTGGCCAACCCAATGCTCGGACCAGTGTAATGGGATGGATGAGTGGAAGTAAGATGGAAAGTGGTAAGTATGACGGAAGCGGATGATGACTTTTCATGAATCCCCCCAGTGGCAACTCAAAACCTATGGGCACAAGCTTACTAGGGCATCCTATCATTCCCCCCAGACATGGTCAAGTGCTAGGGCATCCTATCATTCCCCCCAGACATGGTCAAGTGGATAAGTGTAAGATCCAAGCATCCGTTAGAAACAAAAGGAACTAAATGCACATATTCAAAGGTTTTGAGGATCAGAGTGAAACATACCATGATACCCAGACTCATTACCTCATGGAGCAAGATCTACTTCTGCTACAGGACCAGGTCAAGGTGATGGATGTTGTTGCTGCTGACAAAGTGGAGGTGCTGAAGGAAGAAAAGATGGGCCCTCCAGGGCCATGCTCCAGCCGATTTGGCTCTCGGTACTCCATGTTTAGGACCTATGGGCCTCGAGACATAATTTCCTTAGTTATCCCTAAAATGGGGGATAACAGTTGGCTCCAACTCGGGGACATGTGCTCACCGTAGAGTGCATGAGAACCTCAGCATCTCTGGCATAACCTGTAACCTGCTTGATCTCAACATAAACTATTAGTAATCCTTTGGGGGGGTGATATCACCCCCAGCGCATATATATAAAACTGAAAGCAAGCATATGTACAAGTGTGAAAGCAAACTACTTAAAATGCAAATGGTATATACAATGAATGCAAATGCCTACCTACTTACCTATGAAGTCAGGTCCCCCCACCTTGATGGGGTTTGAGGAGGTGCCCACTGACTGGTAATGGGCGCCTTCTTCCTTCCAAAGTGGACAAATAGTAAGAGTCATCAACTAATTTTCTCCCAACTTTGAAAGGTCTAAGCCAAAATTGAGTACTTCCTTTGACATTAGTTGGCTCTCCTTTCTTGGTGTCCCACATCCATACTACTTCCCCTTCCTTGTACTCTCTAATTTTGAATTTGGTTGTTCCCTGAACAACCCTGGTGTATTGTGCAGAGGGAGGAGGGTGGGACTCTGCTGTAAAGACTTCCTGCTGGGAAGGCCAAATCGATATATTGCTTTCTTCCTTCTTTAGTAATTTTACAGCCACAACTTCTTTGTTTTCATACTTGTCTAGGATTTGTTGGTATTCTTCTCTCGTGGGCCATTGTATCTGATCAGAGTCTTCCTTTGTTGCAAAGGGCATATCATGGGGAGAGAATTCAGGAAGACTTTCCATGATTTGCTTATGTGCTTTGTCATCTTTGATGGGGTTACCAGTTTCTTGCACATGGGTTATGGTCACTGGCACATTTGGGAGACGGCCTATTGTTCCATTGTTCAAAGGTATATTCACATAAGTGAGGTCCATCTCAAGGGTACCACCCATCATTGAGGCAAACTTTCTAGACAACAACATCCTCCACGCATCTGGGACGTCTACTACCATTATGTCAATGTGGATTACTTTCTCAGGGTACTCTTTAAGGCAAACTTCCACATTTTCAATTACCCCATGTGTGGGTATGGCTCTAGACTCAAAGCCACACACATTTTTGTAAGGTCGTGTGACTTTTAGGCCCAATTGTTGCATGACCTTGAGAGACATCATGTTAGCACCGGCCCCTGAATCCAACATGCAATTGTTAAGGCTCTTATTATTCATTAGCAAGGTCATGAAAAGGGTGGGTGTTCATCATACTGGACCCTAAAGTGATCAGCTTGTAATATAATAGGGGGGTCCATAGCTCCATCTGATCCTTTGAAGAAATTATCAAATCTTTCTTTAACAGATGGTACCTTAATGACTTCTCTTAGAGGGATGGTCACGTGCATCTTGGATAGTGCCCCTTCGAAGTCAAAGATCAAGTCCACCCTTTCGGTTTTGGGTGTTTTAGGAAGAAGAATGTTCAAAAATGAAGGCTTTGTTTGAGTTATTGCAGGAATGGTAGGGATAGGTTGGTTTAGCTTCTTTTGTCTATACACCTGATATTCTCGTTTCCCCAACTTCGCCTTTAATTCTTGGTCCAAGTTGTTTATTATTTCCATTCTAGCCTTCCTAGCTGCCTGTTTTACGCCTTCTCATTGTTCCTCGGGAGTAATATTGAGGCAAATCTGGGGGCCTTCTATAATATGGCCCACGTTTTTTACTTGGTCATGGGCTTTATTAGTTCCGAAAACATCTCCTTCCCACTTGACGAAGCCAACTCCTCTCCTTATCCAATGGTCATCTCCCCGTGTAGAACAATAATCATCCCAGTCTTCAGAGATGTCAGAGGCATCGTCAAGACAATCATCCTGTTGACCACCTATTCAACTAGAGGGTCAACTCCATATACCATGAAGATATGCACCTGATGGTGCTACCATTTTGAAGACTTATTGGTTCTACAAGGCATTTTTGGCCTTCAGCATTTTAATGTAATTGGAATTTCCGCTCCCCTGCGTGGGATAATAATGTAATAAGTCTACATGGATCATAGTTTAGGTCAGTTGCATTAGGTTTTCTTCATTAGGAGAGTTCCTTTCACTGAGTGTTTTTTAT
>ML855588.1:17699-28206 GCA_009831015.1 Picea engelmannii | reverse complement strand
ATATATATATATATATATATATATACACTCAAATGCCACATGGACTTAGAGTACTATGTTGGACAATTGGTTTAGGTTAATGGACAGTTGTTTTGGATTGTTGGTTGTCATTGATGTCAACCCTTGAAGCAAGTCCTGTAGCAAATTATGGTAGCCCCAACAATATGGCCAAAAAAATAAATTTTATTTGATGTATAATGGTATGAAGGGTAGTATGTTTCCAGGAAAACTATTTGAGATGGATAGTACATGTCCTGCCATTTCTGGTGATATGTGGAATGTCACATAATTCCACATGGTTAGAGAGTTATGGCCTTATGAAGTTAGAGAACCCCCATGAATTATCTAGAAGGTTAAAGAAGTCAAGTTATTCTAGAAACCCCTAGAAGAAGTTGACTAGTCAAGTGGGTGAAACTAGGAATTAATCATGGGTTAAGTTGGTTCAATAAGAAAATAATTAAAAATAAGTTAGTTGCAACTAGAAGTGGAGAACTTAATAGTTTTAGCAAAGTGGGTTAGAAGTGGACAAGTGGTTAGAAGTGGGTTAGCCCTAAGAGAAATAAATTGGGTTAAGTTGGTTAGAAGGTAACCCTTTGAGGAAGCTACATGGAAGTATAAATAAGATATCAAGGCTCTCCTATTAGCACCTATTGAGAACATTTAATACATATTATTGTGTAAGGTTTATTGAAGGTACTCATTGATACATATGAAGTTGCACAAGTCTGAGGTAGAAAGAAGCGTTAATGGCAAAAGTTTCATAGTTTCAGAAATACTGAAAAAACCCTAGTTTCTGAGATGTACGTGGGCTAACAGTATAATAGGGTGCATACATATGTGGGATAATAGTATAATAGGGTGCACACATACAATGGGTAACAATATAATAGGGTGTGTACATGAGTTTAAATCCATAAAAATTTGAGAAGATAAAGATGCCAGGTCTCTAGATTCTGAAAGCAAGCTCCCAGGAAGTTCTACAGTGATCAGGTACATCAGATCTATCTATTGGTTCAAAAGGTATGCCTTATTTCTATGAGTAGTTGGATTTTGTTGTGTACATGAGATATGGCTATGAGGGTTTGAGATGTTCCCTAAAGAGATTATTGGTTGCATTAGACTTTCTGTATAATTCAAATCTATAGAAATACAATGTTGGTATTATCAATATTTATCATTGATACATCTTGTTAGTGTTGAACCACATATTTTGTTTCTTGGCATATGGTTAAGGGTTTTGTGGTACATGGTTGAGAGCTTGTATTTTTGAATTAGTTGATGTATTGATAGGCTACATATCATTAAGGGTTTGGTGTCTAGTCCATGTGAGGGTTATTATACTTGTTCATGATTAAACTTGTATGGAACATGACTAGAGAGATATAAATACACTTGGTTAAGGAATATGTAATATGATGCATGAACATGGTATAGTTACAGATAAGACATAGTGACAGGCTTCAGGTTGAGGTGGAATAGGCAGGAGAGTGTTTGAAGTTTCAGAAGAGGTGAAACCCCTAGCTTCTGAAAGTGTACACAGGATGAAGAATAGACAAGCTATGTACATATGCGGGTTGCATTATATATAGATCGCGTATATACGTGAGCTGCAACATAGATAGGTCATGTACTTGATTGGGTTTTTGTTGGTACAGGAAGGTTACAGATATAGGTTCATCACAAATATTTGGTACAGTTTGGTTATAGGTTGTCAACACATGTTGGTATAGGTTTACAGTGATATATCTTATAGTGACAGTGTGACATTGGTTTCATCTTTTGACAGTTATATTTCAAGGCGACATGATGGGGCAAGGAAAGGGGTCTATATCCTCCTTCTGGTTGGTAGCAGAGAATCAAGGAGTTGGTTCTTCCTTCAAGTTGTATCATGAGAACTAGGTGTTTGTAGCCACCTTCCGGTTCTATCCGGAGAACATAGGGGATTGTAGCCTCCTTTTGGTTGTAGCTAGAGAATTGGGGAGTTGGAGCTTCCTTCTAGTTGTATCCTGAGAAACTAAGGGGTCAAATATTCCTTCTAGTTGGAGCTGGAGAATTGGAAATTGGTGATTCCTTGAGTGTAATTCTTAAAGAAATATAAGAAAATAATTATGTGGTTTTCTCCCGCATTGGGTTTCCATGTAAACTATTGGTGTACTGTGTATTGTGTAGATGTGTTGATTATTGTTTATGATGCACTGATGAATGTTAATGTTAATGATAGAATAATGTATTGATGATGATCATATGAACATTATTGAATAAGTTAAAGGAATATACATTATGGTTGAAAAGGATTAATAAGTGGTATAATTGTGCATTACTGATTCACCCCCCCTCCCCCCCTTGACTCAGTAATCCAACAATTGGTATTAGAGCAAGGTTCCTTTATGAAATAGATTAACCACTAGAAGGTAGATCATGGAGAGAAATGGTATGTATAAAAAAGGAATATCGCAGTTTGATGGATAGAACCTTTCATTCTAGAGAAGAAGGATGAAAACATATGTACAAGCACAAGGATTTGATTTTTGGAGATCAATGGTAAATGGATACAAAGCACCAACCATTCCTCCAATAGACAAAAATTGAAAGAAACTTGAAGAAAATAATTTGAAAGAAAAAAATGTCATCCTAAATGGTCTGGTTGATTCAGTATATGTCAAAGTCATGCATTGTGACTCTGCAAAGGAGATATTGGACAAACTTTAGAATGTTTATGAAGGAGACACCAAAGTCAAGGAAACGAAGATTCAAACTTATAGAGGCCGATTTGAACAACTGAAGATGAAAGAAGATGAAAATATTGCAGCTTACTTTTTACGAGTTGATGAAACATTGAATGCAATTAAAGGACTAGGAGAAGAAGTTGATGAATCTATAATTGTTCAAAAAGTACTGAGATCTCTTCCAATGATATTTGATCCTAATATATCAGCACTAGAAGAAATAACAAATATGGATTCAATAAGCATGGATGAGCTACATGGAATATTTATAGCCTATGAAATGAGAACAGAATAGGAAAATACATTTACAAAGGAAGAAATATTCAAATCATCTAAGAAGATGAAGAAAAGCAACAAGAAACAATCAAAGTCAATTCACCAGCAAAAGCCAAGTTCATAATTTAGCCACAACGATGATTCAGAAGAAGATGAAGAAATGGCAAACTTCGTAAGAAATATGAAAAGGGGAACATGTAAATATAAAGGTAAGCTTCCATTGGTATGTTTTAATTGTGGTAGAATTGGTCATTTTGCAAATAAGTGTACTTATGCAAGAAATTCAGATAGTGATGAAGAGGAAGAGCTCAAGGAAGAAAACAGATATCAAAATGAATATGGGAAAAACAAAAGGAAAGCCTTCAAGAAAAATCTATATTCAAGAAAAGGCAGTTCCTCATTTGATGAAGATGATGAAACCGATAGTGATTCAGAAAAGGTATTATTCATGGCTAAGGAAAATCAAAGAGGAAACTCTAATAGTTCAGAAGAAGAAGGTGACGTCGATCTCAGAGAAGAATTAATTAGTGCCTTAGAAGCATGGATGATTTTAGGGGCTAAATTTCGCGCATGGGCTAATTTTCCATGGTTTTTCCAAAAACAAGATTTGCTATTTTAAAAATGATTCGCCCAAATTCTATAGGATAAAATTATTTTACCTTGAAAATCGCTAAAATTTTATAAAAACTATATAAAATCCTTAGAAATTTGAAATTTTTTACAAAAAAATTGCCAAACATTTATAGTTGGCATATGAAGGATAAGTAAGATTCACCAAGGTTTCTACATTTTAAAATAAATTTCCATCCTTAAAATCATCCCTGCTTAGAATATATAAGGAATGAAAGAAATAAAAACAAGTCACTCAAGAAAGAACTAAAAGAAAAAGAAACTGAGAATCTCAACTCAAAAGAAGTCAAACAGATAATTACGAAGATGAAAGTTTAGGTTGAAGAAGATAGAAGAATTCAAGAAACACTCAAAAGTTAGATAACAGAGAAGGAGAATATCATTGAAAGGTTGGAAGCATAAGAAATCACTCTAAGAAAATATTTTCAGACAAGGAACATGTAGCAAGAAAGCACCAATACATTGGACAATATCATCAACAATCAAAAGCCATAATATGATAGGTCTAAACTAAGATACAACCAAATCTAGACTGAAAAAGGTTCAAGATCCAGGAAGAAATCAACAAAACAAAAGAGTTATGCAGAAGTTCTCAAAGGAAGGAATCATTGTCAACAGGAATTAGAAAGAAATGAATACAAAATACCCTTTGCATTAAATCAGAAAAGAAGTTTCAATCATTGTGAAAGAGACAACTAAAGAGAAGATATTTATAAGCCAAAGTAGAATTATAGAAGGACTACACCAAAAGGAAAATAATTTACTCCCAAGTATGTAAATTTATTTTATGGTCATTTTTTTTATTGTACTAACTTTGGACATAAGGTTGCAGATTGGAGGGCTTATGAAAGAAATAATCATGCAATAAATGCTTATGTGGCCTCAAAAAATTTTGAATGTTACAAATGCCATAACTATGGACACACAACTCAAAATTGCAGAAGAATGATAAGGACTCCTGTGAAATAAAATGTTGATGTGGGACACAAGAAGGTTTGGAAAAGAAATGAAAAGAAATAGGAACAGGTAAATGAAGAACAGGTCCAAGGAATCATACTTTCAGGATTTGTAGTAGCACAAGATCATGATGAATTTATAGGAAAAGAGGAAAGTGTTGGAACTCAAGTAGAAGACGAAGAATATGTCAAAACTCAGGATGATGATAGAATTCAGGAAGAGGATGAAAATGAATATGTACTCACAGATGTTACGAGGAAAATATCTCAATGGCTAAGGTAAACCACAACAAACGGAAACAACTGCAGAAATCAAATCTATCCCAAAAACATGCTATATAAACCAATATACAAGCGAGATAAGAAAGAGGCCTACCTCGTCCAGATGTTCGATGAAGTCCACCATTGAGAGCTTGAACCCAAAGCTATATACTTGCAACTAGTTCTCAACAAACAAGAAACACAAGCATATGGTGATAATATAAAAGGTTAGCACATTAGATATCGTAATCCATTAATATACATAAAAAAATATGCCCATGGATGATAACTCATATATTTTCAAGATATCAATTGGACAAGAAAGGAGTATTTCTATTAATAAATGATCAGCAGAAGCGAAAATATTATAGACTTTCATGTCAGCACAGTTTGGAACCGAGAAACTAAGTTCCTTCCAGTTGGGCCTCCACCACTTCAATCCTCCACCAAAGGAAATCTCATAAGAGAGAAACAATGAGGTTCTCAATCAATAAGGCAAGATATTGGGGACTGAACACTGTGTTCAGACTTAAAGGAAAAAGGGATGCAGACTCAATATGAAGTAAATAATTTATCTAGAGTAACTTTTCTCTCAAAGTTGAATTATTTCTCCTCTTTCCATAGCTCAGAATTGGCCCATTTATAGCCTTCAAAATGGCACTGAAGGGCCAAGTCGGAATGTTTCCAGTATATGGAAGGCCAAGGATCATATATCTTCTATCGTGACATGGAAACCTGACATTAATTTTCATTTTCTGGCACAAATCCCGATGTACATGGGCTATAGTGGAGCTGCCTACGTATACGCATGTTGTATAGTATGCAAGATGCGTACATGTGGAAAAATATTTATTTTTGTCTTTGGATTTTATCAACAGGGAAGATAAGTCTGCATAGGGAAATGAAATAAGGCCCTCTATGCAAGATTGAATAGGGTGAGGAAAATCTTGCTATAACAACATACGAAGAGGAAGATTACGTTGCATTAGAGTAGGTATTGTTCTGAGTCATTCGGCTTGGAGACTCCTAGGAAATATAAATATTAGATAGGGGGAGTCTATGCAATATTTAAGACAAATGGGTCAACATTATGGATAGTTGAGTAGCAGAGTCATAGACAATATGGAAAAAGATGGATTCATAGATTGGTTCAAAGAGTGGTTCAGAGATAAAGGAACATTATCATAATGGATGATAATGACACAAGAATATTTGAATATTTATTCTTGAATGATTTTCATATATGTCAGTTGATTATTCAAGTAAGAACCAATGGAAAATAACTCCAATAAAAAAAGGTACAGGAAGACCTACTTTGATCTACATAGAAACATGTAGAGAATTCATGAAAGAAAGAGAGATTCAGAAAGGAATATTAGTAGCTACAAATAGGGAGAGACACCCACGAGGGGAACTATTCCTTTAACCAGGATTGGTTATAGTAGGTACAATGTCATATCGATGGGGGGAGTTAATATTTTCTCAAAGGGAGAGAGAGAGTAATTAGAGGCATGAAGATAGGGGGAGAATCCCTAAGGAGATTTCAGTAAGGGGGAGCATCCCCAAGGAGAGATACCCTTTCCCATTGATTTAAAAGGGGGAGAGATAGAAACATTGATGAGGAGAGATGAAATTGTTGACATGACTAAGTATTTCCATCAATGTTGGTGTTGCCATCAATGCCAAAGGGGGAGATTGTTGGACAATTGGTTTAGGTTGATGGAAAGTTGGTTTAGGTTGATGGACAGTTGGTTTGGATTGTTGGTTGTCATTGATGTCAACCCTTTGAGAGTGATATTGTGATATTCTAGATTGATGTCAACCCTTGAAGCAAGTCCAGTATCAAATTCTAGTAGCCCCAATAGTATGGTCGTAGGATTAAATTTTGTTTGATGTATAATGGTATGAATGGTAGTATGTTTGCAAGTAAAACTATTCTATATGGATAGTGAATGACATGCCATTTCCAATGATATGTGGAACGTCACGTAATTCCTCACATTTAGATATTTATGTCCTTGTGAATTTAGAGAACCCCCATGAGTTATCTAGAAGGTCAAAGAAGTCAAGTTATTCTAGAAACCCCTAAAAGAAGTTGACTAGTCAAGTGGGTGAAACTAGGATTTAACCATGGGTTAAGTTGGTGCAATAAGAAAATAATTAAAAATTAGTTGCAACTAGAAGTGGAGAAATTACTATTTGTAGCAAAGTGGGTAAGAATTGGACAAGTGGTTAGAAGTTGGTTATCCCTAAACGAAGGAAATTGGGTTAAGTTGGTTAGAAGGTAACCCCTTGAGGAAGCTACATGGAAGTATAAATAAGAGAGAAAGCATTTGCTATTAGCACCTATTGAGCACATTGAATATATATATATTGTTGTGTAAGGTTTATTGCAGGTACTCATTGATGCATCTGAAGTTGTGCAAGTCTGAGGTAGCACGAAGGGTTGACAGTGAAATTTTCAGAGTTTAAGAAATACTGAAAAAATACCCTAGTTTTTGAGATGTATGCGGGATAATAGTATCATAGGGTGATACAGACATGGGACAATAGTATAATAGGGTGCGTACATGAGGGTAAAGCCATAAAAAATTGAGAAGATGAATATTTCAGGTCTCTAGAGTCTGAAAGAAAGTTCCCAAGAAGGTCTACAGTGATCAGGCACATCAGATCTATCTACTGGTTCAAAAGGTATGCCTTATTTCTATGAGTAGTTGGATTTTGTTTTCTAGATGAGATATGGCTATGAGGGTTTGAGGATTTTCCCTAGAGATATTATTGGTTGCATGGGACTTTATATATAAGTCATATCTACAGAAATATAGTGATGGTATAATCAATATTTATCATTGACACATATTTTTATTGTTGAGGCACATCCTGTATTTCTTGGCATATGGTTAAGGGTTTTTGTGGTACATGGTTGAGAGCTTGTATTTGTGAAGTAGTTGATGTATTCATAGGCTACATATCAGTAAGGGTTTGGTGTCTATTCCATGTGAGGATTATTATACTTTTTCATGATTATACTTGTATGGAACATGACTAGAGAGATATCGATACACTTGGTTAAGAGATATGTAAGATGAAGTATGCATAGGGTTGTTATTGGACAAATCGGTAGGTGTGGACACTAACTGATCTCCCTAGATCCACCTAGATCTAGAACAAAACACGCCAGAACATGACTATTGGTGACGAAAGTCACTCCTGGATTGTAGCAGGAGCAGAGCCCGACGCCCATCAGTTTATGTCACAATTTGTTTATGAAACAAGTGATTGAATGGAAGTAAACTCAAAACAATATTGTTCCAACTCTGAAACTAGGCCAAGCATGCATGGGTAAGTGAGGTCTTAGATAAACTTCAAACAGTGAGTTGTAATAAGGGTGAGTAGGGGGAAGACTTGTATAAGAGGAGTGCAAGGGTCTGTTATAAACAACATGTTTCTAACAGACTGTAGGAGAAAGCACTTAAGCATAAGATCTTCTTACATTCAAGCATAGAAAACCAGAGAATACAATAATGCAACAATAAATCCTTTACCATAACAAAACTGCAATAATTCGTGTGAATCAGTCGATCACGAACTCTCTTAGTATAAGATGAAAACTTAGATGGAGTGAGAAGGACTATCTGTCATAAAACAAGAAATCTCACATACAGATGCATAACCAAGGAACTAGAACGGTTGTTAAAACTTTACAGTCGGGAGCTTTGCTCTAACATCGATACCTACAAAAATGGCGAAAATGCCTACATATACTCGAAACAACAATACCAACAAAATCGAGATGTTGCATTAAAAACATTGTGTTTGCATGGCTTCTGACAATCTGCACCTGCAGTCTCTGAATGATCGTGCACCTATGGCAGATGCAATCGAACTCCTGACAGTCCCATGGGTGAATCGACGTGCTTTAAATTCATCACCGGACTTTCCCTTTATGGCGGAGACGATATCTAACCACAACCAACTACCTTAATAACTGCTTCCTTGGGATTGAGAACAACCTGGCCAACTCGGCACCTTTGGGACGTGGAGGGCCCCTCGCGCTGCCATCTGAATTAGTTGAACGACTTGATGAATAGACATGGAGACCAGCGCGAAGGCTGGGTGCATAATGGGAGTGGTAGATGGGTAGAGGAGACATGGAGCATGGGGATTGAGTGGATTAGGAGTAGAGACGGCCATACATAGCTAGAGGGGGAGGGCTGAAGCACTCTTATGGAGAGGCACAATGTGGTAGGTAATGATGGGGAAGTCATAAGGCGGCAGGACTGAAGGAGGAGGAGAGGTGAGTTGGGAGACGAAGAACACCTGGCATGAGGTGTCAGGAAAAAATGAGAAAAAGGAAAAGGTGTTCCACGAGGATGCGTGGATAGGTGATGTGGAGAGAGGAGGACACATGGCAGCTGGAAGGAGGATGATGGACTGTGGAAGGGCCATGCTATGAAGTGAAGTGGAAGATAGGCTACAGGGGAGCGACGGCTCGAGAGGTGACACGACGGGGGAAGGCCCCACATTGATTAAAACAAGAGAGGAAAGGGAGGTTCAGAATGCCTATGCATCGTTGATCTGGGCGCTTTGATCATAGCTATCGGAGAGGTGCACCCTCGATTCCAAACCCCCCCCTCCACTTAAAGATAGAAAGGTGGGGGGGCTTCGGAATCCGATGTGCGCCGTTGATCCGAGCACTCTGATCATAGCCATCGGAGAGGTGCGCCCTCGATTCTGGGAACCCCCTCCGCTTAAAGGTAGAAAGGAAGGGGGGCTCCGGAATCTGATGTGCACTGTTGATTTGGGCATGCAGATCCCTGCCATCCAAATTTGCTTGTCACTTAACCACAGGCGCATTTTGCATCCCGAACTTAGGGTAAGTGGGTTTTTACCCATTCCTTCGCATTTTATCCCCCCTTACAAGAAATGTTGCTAACATTAGGCTCCATGGGGGATAGATTCATCCCTATGATGCTCTAAGGACTCTTTTTGCAGATCCAATGCCTTACTATTGGGCTATGGAGTCATTTATTAAGATGAAAACAAAAAGCAATGTTTACAACAGGGGAGCCATTTTCAGCTCAGAAAAAACATTTTTTTAAGAAATGCCCATTAATTGGGCCATCAAAAACTTTTTTTCCTTCCAAATCCTGCAACCTATAAGTGTTGTTTGAAAATACTCCAGAGATCTTGAAAGGCCCAAACTAGAGGGCATCAAACTTATTGTGCTTGCCCCTATCCTGCCTGGGTGCATCCCATTTGAACACCAAATCACCTAGCTCGAAATCTTTCTTTCCACTCTTCCTGTCAAAGGTTTGCTTGATCTTCTGTTGATGATGGTAGGCCCTGTCCATGACATGTTCCCTGATCTACTGTACTTCCACCAACCGATGAATCCTTCTGACCATATGGTCAGGCTCTCCTTCTAGGTCCTGGAGAAATTTCGCCACAGATAAAGCAAGTTGAGTAGGGAAAACATCCTCTATTCCGTAAACAAGTTGGAAAGGTGAGATGACCAGGGACTTCTTTGTTGTCACCCGATCGACCCATAGAGCAAATTTGAGCTTGGAATCCCAGGCCCTTTTATTATCTTCCAATAATTTTTTAATGAGCTTGATCAAACTTTTATTGGAAGACTCCGCCAATCCATTTTCTTGA
>WSFP011390134.1:0-28206 GCA_009831015.1 Picea engelmannii | reverse complement strand
TGATCATCGATTGCCAGGAGGCATGTGGAAACAAGAGTTTAAATCCATAGGAGAGGAACTCCAGAGGAAATAAAGTGATGCACTTCAAAAAATCCCCGAAGCCTGAAGTAGCAGAGAAGATATCAGTCATTTGTCAGTCAGAGACATGTGGCGGGAGATCCTTCATTCTAGAGTAGAGAGTGCAGAAGGGTGGAGAACTCTAGAAGATCTGGAAGCCTAAGAAGATATAGGTCATCCATTGGTGAGGATAGGTATCACCATATCCTGCACTCCAGAGCATGAGTACTTCATAGAAATTGGCATGTGAAAAAGTGAGGACTTTCGAAGGCTGTAGCCGTGAAGTCATATTAGTCATCCATTGGGAAGGGACGCATGGCAAGAGATATGCCAGTTTAGAGAAAATTTACTATGAGACAAAGTGGAGTTGGTGAAGCCAAAACACTCGAAGGCTGAATTGTTGGAGTCAACTGTGGATGTTGATCTGAGGACATGGGTCTTCTGATCATGGAATCCAAAAGTGTGCACTCTGGAGGAAATTATGAGGAGGAAGTGACGTTGTTGACCAAAATTCATCTGAAGCTCTAGGGGTAAGAAGGTAATCTTATTCATTCATTGTTTGAACATGTGGCATCATATCTATCACTTCGGTGATAATACACTTCAGGGGAAATTGAAGAGTAAGTTCCTGAAGGTCGAAATTCCTGGATGTCGGAGTCAACATAAGTCGTTGATGAATGGAGGGACACCTGGAGAGTGGAGATTCACTCCAAATGATTGATACTTTAGGAGAAATAGAGTAGGAAGAATTGACTAGAAGTCATCCAAAGTGGAGACAAAGGACACATATTGACTGTTGATCGAGGAAAGCATGTGGCACTCAATCCATAGCTCTAGATAAAAACCACTTCGAGGAAAACGGTGTTTGGAATGCTCGGAACTCCCGAAGCCAGAGTCACGAAGTGAATTACAACCATTGTTTGTCAGAGAAGCATGATCCATGGATCTTGTCCAGGTGATTTCACCAGTTCAGAGTTCAGGGAAAAAGGAGTCATCTACACTCAAAACTGACGAGGCCTGAAGTCGTAAAGGGTACTAGCCGGAAGTCATAGCCCATGGTATTAAGGAAGAAATGCCTAGCATAGGATCTATCACTCACCATTTGGAGTTACTAGAGGTGCTAGAGAAAGGGTGTGCAGGTGAAACAAGCCTATGTGGGTAAAAAAAAGGGACATGTGTGAATAGATTCTAGGGTCTAGCAAAGGCCCGAAGAGCTAATTCATCTTAGTGAATTGAAGATCCTTGACCAGGAGGTCACTCAACCTCAAGGAGAGAAGGGGGGATGCATCACATAGGGAAATGGAAAGTCCCTCTGAGAAAGTTGGATGGGGTGAGGAAAATCTAGCTATAACAAATGAACCCTAATGTGTGATGTCAGAGGATTATCTGCGATGTCCGAAATACATTATAATTCCCCAAAGTGGAGTAATGGAGACTCAACTGGAAGAACTAGTTGCTCATGAGAATATTACAATCTATAATGACTTTATACACATGGCTTCCAATCTGAATTACACTGCAGATCCATGTGTAAATATACCAAATAGTTTTTCATGGCCATGAATAGGAAATACAAAGTAGACACATGCTAAAGGCTATCATAGTCACTCACAAGGCCCAGTTAAAACCAATTTGAACATATCTCTATACAATGGAGTATAATTTGATCTCCCATGATCACCAAATTCATATAGGTACTGGTCCAATGAATGATAGAAACAACTTAGGAAATCTTCTACTATAAACTGGTGTATTCAAGTATTCTACATGATCTTCAAAAGGTGCAAGTCTACATTATGTGAATAGAGGAGTTTATTTTGAACACAATGAGACTTCCTTTGATTACTGGTCATTAATGTATATCGTTAACACATGAAATATAGCCTACTGATAATGAAAGTAGGTGTTGAGGAAAAGGTATGGAACACCTTACTTAATAATTTTCAGATGTTTCCTGGCTAGGACAAGATAGTTGGGAATGCCACCCAAGATTTATAGCCTCAAAAACATTCGTCAATCTGTGAGTAATAATTACAAGGATTAAGGATGATTTTATAATTTATATATGTTACAATCTGGAATATAGTTTATACAAAGATATTGAATTTATACATATTTTACACTAAAGTGAACATGGAGACCAAAAGAGAAAAAGTAACGAAGTCACGAAAACACATGTATAAGACAGAATAACAATCTGATTTTATTTCATTCTGAGATACCAAAAGTGTTATTCTTTTTACAAACCCCTACGAGGGTATGGACCAAAGTTTGATTTATAGATCTCCAATGAACACCATACAAAAAGACTTTGACAGTAAATTAAAACTGAAATTAATAATCTGGATCAACTTGCCACAATCTATTTCCATTTTGACTCTGCAATATATCCTTTATCAACCATGAAAATTAATTCACAAACATACAAGAATACACAGAATATAAAGGATGAATCAACACCTCTAAAACAAGGGGCTGAAAAGTATGGTTCAGTCTTGAACCTTGATGTCTACAATAAGAGACTTAGTCTTGTTTTTCTCCTTCTATTCTCCTCTTGTTTCTTCATCCAATTGGGATTTTATTCTTTTTCCAATTAGTTGAATTAGTTCAACTACTTTTAGTTAGCTAAGTCAAATTAACTTAACAAATTAGTATAGGAGAAAATAATAATAATCTATAATTAAGGGTCTTAAATAATAACAACTAAAATAGGTGGGACCCCTTGTGATTCCCATCAATTCTTCTTTCTCAATCATCAAATATAAGCACGAAAGACAATCATTTAAACCATATGACACCCTTGTAGCTACTGCGAATTTTTAAACTGGATATTTAAATATCAACAATAATTTATATAATATCCAAAAACATAATATATATCTATATTATCCAAAAAATATCAAAAAATAAGGATTTTTGTCCGGAACATACTGAAAATCATTAAATGTTGTCCTCATCACTCAAAATCATAAAAATAAGCATTTAGAACGAATATTTTCTTCTTTGCGAGGCATAATTCCTCTTCTCATTGCTGTCCCCAACTGACTTCTCTTGAGTGGGTTTTGGTTGGTTAAATCTTTCAGGATATATTTAAGTGATCACATGGGAGAATTCATCTTTGAGGTGGAGGTGGAAGGACACAGATTCAGAGGAGTCACTGGATGGAGTAGAGGGGAAGTTCGTTCCTTTTCCTTTGTCTTCCATAGGTTGTGGAATCTCAGTTTTCAATCTCTTGCTAGCATGCGAGGATTGTATTGCAGAAATAGTAGGAGAAATTTGAACATTGGGGTTAATTGGTGGTGGTAAAGGCAATGACAGAGTGGGACAAGCATGATGGTGAGAGACACATAGGTGGACAATTTCTTTCCAACTGTCATTTGAGGGGACTTCAGGCTGCAAAGGCACATGTGGAGGAGCGTGAATTCCAGGAATATTATGAGAAGGGTGGAAAGGTGGTCTTTCTAGTTGAGGGTGTAGTATCCCATGCCCAACTAAATTAAAGAACCTAGCTTGGAACAATTGGTTCAATTATTACATGTCAACATCAAAATGGATAGAAAATATAGGCCTCCTATGGCCTCGATTCGAATTTCCCTTGCCTCTGTTATTTCAACCATTGTTGCCTTTACTAAAAAATATCATCATGTAGCAATCATTTGTCAATAATGAAGATCCTAATAAACCATACATGAAACTCTTCTTACATGAATCCAAATTTGGTTCCAAAATTGACACGAGATACATGCAAATCCATCCATAACACATCATTCATTAACTGCCATGTGAACAAGGAATGATATGGTTCATGGGAAATATGGAGGGACTGTAATTACCTAAAAATTGTATCATGGAGAGGATCAATATAGAAATATTGTTCAACAATTAACCAAACAATTAACTGTGTATATAAAAATATCAAGAATATCAATGCTCGACTCTTGCTATGTTAACTTTCTTTTTCATCCACACAAACTCCTCTTTAAATATTAATATCGAAGAAAAGGGACAAATTTAAGTGAAATTGGGATCATGGAGGAGTGTAATTAGAGAAAAATGATATAATGGTGGGGAAAATATATAGATATTGTTCAAATGAAAATCAAACCATGCTCTCTCTGATACAAACTTGCAAACAAAATATCCTTTTGTTCAAAATTTTAAAGTTTAAACAATGCTTTGTTTCCAAACAATAACCCAAAGTTGATGCTTCCTTAACAGAATGCTCACTGGCCTTCAAAACTATATTACATAGTAACTGATGTCATATGCCCAGAATTTGTTTTAACCAAAATAACCATAATAACCATACTGCCATATATAATATAATCAAAATGAGCAGCATCATAATCACTACAAGAAATATCACAATGATCTTGGAGTGGACAAATCACAACCCATAATACCAACACACAACAAAGTTCTTTAAATCCCATAGAGTCCCATGAAATTTCTCAAAACAAATATCTGTTCATAATCATCATTTAATTGAGCCAATCATTCATCACAATTTCTCATCAATTTCATTATGGTTCGTATTATTGAATTCGAGCATCCGACATCTTATACAAAGGTTTTTGTAGATTTGATAAACATGGAAAGTCTATTTTTAAACAACAATATACAATTTTTTCTATCAAACTCATAAGCTTCATAAAGACAGACCGTAACTTCCAATGAATGATTGGGTGTAATACTTCTTCTATAATTTCCAAGAAAGTGAACAATTAAACCCATGCCCAAGTAAAAGAGAAAGGACAATATTCCCATCATATTCCAGGTAAGAAATGTTTTCACAATAATACATAGGGTTCGATGCATAACAATGATAGTAAGTGGCATAAGAGAGTGATATAAACAAATTGATGGTTTGGCCATTAAAAATAACTAAAATTTCACTGTGCATGTGCCTTACATTAATGGTCACAGAGTGGAGGTTATAGCGCAGTTGCATTGGCATACAGGAGTGTTCAAAAAAAACCTAGAGGTAAGGAAGGGAAAACCCAACTTCGAATAGAGAGGAAAACCCAACAAGAAACCAGAGGAAAAGCAGGCCCAACAACACTCTTATAAAATTCATGAATAGTTACACACATCAAAGACACCCATGACCCTTCTTTTCTTTAAAATTCCAGTAGTCTCAGAATAACCACCATAGTAAACTAACATTTTCAAACAACAAATACATAGTCCAAAAATATCGTGACAACTTGAGAAACACACCAACCATGAGAAACAAGAGCTGAAACTTGATTTAAGAGTAGAGTGAAGTTCGTGGATGGAGAAATAAGAAAACCCCCATACCTATAAAAGATTGCATAAGGACAAATGACCAAGGTGTATTCTTCCTCCACGACTGAGCAAGGCGTAGCAACATCAACTAACAGAGTGCAATGAAAATGAATAGGGTGGTGGGATCGAGGTGAGTAAGAGTGACATGCATTTACTTCATGTCGGTTCCATTTCACATTCCATTAAAATTCCAAGTGCATTATTCATATCACATTCCATTAACATTCTCATCAATCAATACAAACCCACTATCCCATAGTTTGTATATGCCCCAACTTATAAATGTGCCAACATTTGAGACCTTTTAACAGATGATTATTTTCTTAGGAATACAACTAATATTGCCATCAAAACAATGCGCACCACAATTGTAGCAAGATTTAGGGTGGTCACCCATGTACCATATAGTCCATATAAAATCAAAATCAAACTAGAGTGATATTCCTTCACCATTAAAGAAACATATCACATTTTGTGAGAGGTTATGAAGATCTCATTCTTTCTTGTTTTAAGCATCATAATTCCTTAGCACAAGAATTTAACCATGAGTTGAAGCGAATAAGATATGGAAACTATGTCGAAACTAGTACATAGGAAAACAAAATATAAGTGTCACTTCTCCATCATAGTGCCATAAGTCAAACAAGGGGTCCCACCTACTAGTATATTATTAATATAATGAAATAATAAAGATTGGCAATCATTTGTGAGCATGGTATCCAATGTTGTTCTTTTAAGCGTCAACAAAATGGAAACTCCATAGGGAAATCTATTTCCAATAGATTAAGAACTCAGAATTCCTGATTTCACAAACTAGTGAATCGTAGATCAAAGAATTATTTACCAGAAGGATTATGCAATAGGGGGAGTGAGGTAGTTTAAGGGAAACAATGATACAGGATTTTGGGAATAACTCCTGAATAGTGGTATGTATGAGGGGGTCTGGTCCTGTATGCATAACATTTGATTGGTCAAAGTAAAAGTGTTTCTTGTTTTAAAGAGAAATTTTCTGGTATTCTCTTTTGAATTTCAGAATGGAGGGAAGAAAGGGATAGCAGAAAGTAGGGATGAAAATCAATTCATCCATTTAACAATAGTACTTGGAAGAAGAAATCAATTTCAACGATGTCTACAAGGAGGACATCATCATAGTTGTGTTACTTGATTTTTATTGATCAACAATACTTATGGAATGGAATTGTTATGGAAAAAAAGATCCAAATCTTATTTATGATAACAAAAAGAAAACAACAAAAGGAAAAAAACAAAAATTGAAAAGGCAAAACATCAGTAAACGAATAAATCAAGTGAACAAAGAAAAACCAAAGCAGTGAAACAAAAAATTATATACAACAGTGAATTTCATGAAACACTTATCATTCAAGTTGGTTCCACATAATGTTTCAAGTAGGAACATTTGGTACTATAGGAAAATAATCACTCTTCCAACTCTTTTAGAAGATAAGAATTTGTGCCTAGGACAAAAGTGATTTTGAAAGGACCTAGACATAATTTCAAAAACTTTGAATGTCATCCTCTATCAGCATGCAATGAGTCCCAAAGAAAGAGTTTGTCATTTACCTTAAATTTGACATCTTTTGCACTTTTGTTGAAATATTTATTCACGATTTGTTGTCTTCTCTTTATGTTTTCCAAGGAAAGCATTGTTTGTTCCTCTAAGGCTAATAGTGCATTTATCCTTTGAGGGACATCAAAATAATTTAATTATTCAATATGTAGCATCAACCGTAGAGAATAAATTTCCATCTCAGTAGGAAAAATGGCTTCTTGACCATAAACAAGCTAAAATGGAGTGCAACCTATGCTTACCTTATTAGTAGTGCGATCTGCCCAAAGGGAGTAAGTGAGGAGGGTGTTCCATTGAGTAGGATTATCCTCGATGAGCCTCTTTATGATCCTAACCATATTTTTGTTAGTAGACTTGACTTGCCCATCTCCTTGAGGGTAATAAGTTGATGAGTTGAAATGTTTGACCCCCAATTTAGCTAAAAATTGAGCCAATTTAGCGGAAATGAAAGAGGGACCATTGTCTGTAATAATCTCTAAAGGAATTCCAAATCTGGAGAAGATATTAGTTTCCATGAAAAAAATTACCTGTTCGTCCTGTGAGTCTCTAAGTGGGACAAATTCAGTCCATTTAGTGAAATAATCCATGGTTGTGAAGATAAAAACCTTCCCTGCTAAAGACGGAGGATTAATAGGACCAATAAAGTCTAGACCCCTCCTACAAAAAGGAAAAACAAGGAGGACAGGTTGCAAAGGCATGGTAGAAAGATGTTCTTTTATGTAGGAACATCATAATCAATGTGCAAGTGGACAACTCAGCTCCCTAGAGTGCATTTTTAAGTGATTTTGAATTTTAGTATGGCATGTCACAAAAATATCTTGAAACGATTGTAATTAAAGGATTCCTTAAATGATAAGAGGTTCAACCATCGCGTGAGATCGATGGAGATTGAATTTTATTTAACACAGATAATAGTAGTACAGATCTGAAGCATTCACTCTTATCTATTTGTACTGATCATTTATTGTAATAAGACTTAGTGGTGGACGGATTTTACTTTGATAAGATAGCACTAAGGTAGTCGGAGGGAAAAGCTCTATGATCCCTTTTGTATAAATATATGTATTGTATACCCAAAGGAGGTGGTTGGAAGTTAATAAAGTTTTTATTGTTGAGGCCACTAAAGATTATTGTATGAGCCCATGTATATATCATTTGAATGAATATAACAAAGAATCGTTGATCCAAAATGTTTGGTATTATTGTTACTATGTTTATCTGAATGAATGGTAGGATTTTTGTTTATTTGCATTCTCTCTTATTACTTGTTCTTAGGTTATGAATGCATTACATGGTTGAATGTATGAATCTATGAGGATTAGATGAGTTTCAATTGTTTCTCTTCTATGAGGTTATGCAAGGAGTGCATAGTGTCCGCAAGGTGTGCGTTGACAGAGTATATTTTGACTCAGAAGCTCAGAAGAGATAACATGAAGATTTATTTGCAAGGAGTGCATAGTGTTTGCAAGGTGTGTATTAACATATTCTATTCTGACTCATAATACCAGAAGAGATAGAGTAAATATTTAGTTTCAAAGAGTGCAGAGGACCATGCGATATGTGCATAGGCAGAAACACAGTCAACGTCATATTGTTCAAGAGGAATAATTGAGTCGTGTAAGAACTTTTGCAAGGAGTTCACAGTCACCCATAAAAGTGATTAAGTTGAAAGAAACTTGTTGCAAGGTGTCCACATGGTTGATATTTGACTAAGTGTTGAAGAAACATATGGGATAAACTTAAAGTTTCAAGGAGGAACAAGCTCACAAGAGGTAGCGGATGGAAATTGTTTAGTAGGGAGGAGCCCACTGAAAATTCCCCAACCAATGAGCGTGATCCATTAGGAGGAATCAGGATCTTCCAGACAGTGATATATGGGAAGGTTGCACGGAGGAGAGTCTTAGAGTCCTTTGACACTTCGTGTGTTTGAAGGTTTGAAAGTTTTCAAGGAGCGGGATTGCCGAAGTCCCAAAGAAGCAAAGTAAATCGAAGTCGTTAGTTGTTTGGACATGTGGCATCATATCTATCACTTCAATGATAGGACACTTCAGGGAAATTGAAGGATAAATTCTCAAAGGTCATAAGTCCCAATGGTCGTAGTTAAAAGTATCCATTGATAAATTGAGGGGCACTTGGAGAGAAAAGATTTACTTCAGAGGATTGACACTCTAGGAGAAAGAGGAGTTATCACTGGAATTCACCCGAAGTGGGACCAAGGGATGCATATTAACCATTGATCAAGGTGAGCATGTGGCGCTCGATCCATATCTTTGGGTAAAAATCACTTTGAGGAAAAAGACGTTTGGAACACTCAAAACTCCGAAAGTCGGAGTCCTAAAGTGAATCACAGTTGTTGGTTGTTGGAGAAGAGTGGGTCGTAGAGCATGTCTGGGTGATTTCGTTGGTCCAAAGTTTGGGGATTTGAGAGTCATTTGCACTCAAAACAACTAGAGCCCAAAGTCTTGAAGGGGGTGATCCAAAGATTATAGCCCATTTTCATAAGCAAGAAGTGCCTAGAAGGGAATCTAGCACTTGCCTCTCAGTGTTACCAGGAGCCCAAGAGAAAGCATGTGTGGGGGAATCGAACCTATGTGGGTAACCAAATGGGGGCCTGTGTGAATTAAATCTAGGGTCTAGCAGAGGCCTGAAGAGATTATTCAGCTCAATCATTTGAATATACTTGATTGAGAGGTCACGTATCCCGAAGGAGAGAGGGGGGGGTCTACATCAAGTGGTATCAAAGACAAAAGTTTATTTTTAAGCTCTATGTGGAGAAATCTTAGCACCATGCCGCCTAGAATACATGTAGAGAGACTTGTATCAAATCTAGATATGGAAAGGGAGATGAGAGAACTTCGTGCAAGATTAGATGCTATGGAGATAACACAAAGAAGATCACCTGATGCTGGAGATGTCAGTGATGCCAAGAGCGAAAAACTGGAAGTTTAAGAAGTTGTAGGAGAATATGATGCAGAAGAACGCTTGCTGAAAGATGTTGTCAAATTCGGAGCCAGAGAAAAAATAGAAATCCCAATGTACGAAGGAAACTTAGATGTTGAATAATTTTTGGATTGGATAAGAGCAATGGACAAGTACTTTGACTATGAAGGCATGGATGATGAGAGGAAAGTAAAACACGTTGTCACCATATTTAAGGGACATGCATCACTATGGTGAGATGAATTGCAGGCTGATAGGAGAAGAAAAGGAAAAGAAAAAATTAAAATCTGAGACATAATGGTATCCAAACTAAAGGCTAAATTCATACCCAAATGTTATCAGATAAATCTGTTTAGGATGTTACAAAACCTAAGATAGAAAGGATTGATAGTAAAATAATACATAGAAGAATTTTAAAAGTTGAACATAAGGGCTAGACAGAGAGAAAAAGATGATGAAAAGGTTGCCAGGTATATTAATGGTCTGAGATATGAAGTCCAGGATGAAATAATCATGATAATAGTGAGGAGAGTGGAAGATTCTTATCAAATTTCATTGAAAGCAGAAGAGAAATTGGCCAGAAAACAGAGCCAGTGAAGTAGATGGAGAAGTCTAAACATAGGTAAGGAAATTTTCCATGATGAGGCACATAACCCCAAGGTTGGGACTAGAAAACCACACAGTCACTCAGAAAGAGGAGGATGTTCCCAAGGGAGAAAGTATGGTGGAAGGAATTCTTTTACTCAAGGAAGAGGAAGAGGCAGAGGAGGAGAGGTGAAGTGTTAAGCCTATGGAAAAACATGACACATGTCTTAGGAATTCCCTGAGAGAAAGAAAGAAGGAGGAGGTGAAGCTCACATTTCAGAAGAATAGAGGAGGAATTTTGAGGCAGAAGGTGAAGAATATGGGAGATCCTTGATTATGAGGAAGGTTTTCTTGAAGCCTGAACTAGAAGTGGAAAAACCAATGCAGAGGAATAGTTTGTTCAGAACTCCTTGTAAGACCAAAGACAAGGTATGCAAGGTGATAATTGATAGTGGTAGCACTGATAACTTGGTATCCACATAAATGGTGGAGAAAATGTAGCTGGAGACAACTGCACATTTGAATCTCTATAGAGTCTGATGGTTGTATAAAGGACACTAGGTAATCATAATTAAACATTGTCAAGTTGAATTTAAGATAGGAGGATATAGGGATGATATTTTGTGCAATGTGATTCCCATGGATGTATGTCATGTATTGTTTGGGATACCATAGAAGTTTGATAGAAAGGTCATTCATGATGGGAGAAAAAATGTGTACACCCTAGAGAAAAATTGTAGAAAAAACATGCTACTACCAATAGAGGATAAGAAGGTGAGGAAAGAACCCATCATAATTATACTTCTCATGAGTGGGAAGGAACTCCTAAGTGAATTCAAGAAGGAACAAAATATGCAATTTGTTGTGGTGAGGAAGCCCAGATTCATCCTTACAAGTACTTCTATGGATGATTTGTCTGAAGAAATTCTGGAGCTGTTAGAAAAGTTTGCTGACATATTAGTGGATGATTTTTCTTTCTCATTGTCACCCATAAAGAGTATCCTCCATCACATAATATCATACTAGGAGAGATTGTACCAAACAAAGTAGTGTATAGATTGACACCTCAAGAGAATGAGGAGGTAAAGAAACAAGTCCAAGATTTGATGGACAAGGGTTTAGTTAGAGAAATCTTGAGTCCATGCGCAGTACCAACTGTGTTGAGTCCAAAAAATGATGGAGGATGGAGAATGGGTATAGATTCAAGAACCATAAACAAAATCACCATCAGGTACATATTTCCTTTGCACAACATGGATGATTGAATGGATTGTTTGAGTGGAGTAAATTATTTTTCAAAATTAGACCTAAAAAGTGGATATCACCAGATAAGGATCAGAGAAGGTGATGAGTGAAAAACAAGCTTAAAAACGAATGAAGGGTTGTATGAGTGGCTTGTTATGCCATTTGGATTAACAAAATCTCCAAGTACTTTTATGAGGTTGATGAATGAGGTATTAAAATATTTTACTGGTAAGTTTGTGATTGTATATCTGGATGATATATTAGTCTTCAGTAAAACCAAAGAAGAGCATTTGAGGCACTTAACATTAGTAATGGAAAGATTGCAGTGGAAGAAGATGTTGATAAATTTGAAGAAATCCTCTTTTATGAATATGGAACTCATTTAATTGGATTTTTTAATCTCTTCAAATGAATTGAAGATCGATCCAGAGAAGGTGAGAGAAATTAGAGAATGGACATCGCCAAGGAACATATTTGAGGTGAGAAGATTCCTTAGATTAGAAAGTTTCTATCAGAAGTTGATTAGAAATTTCAGTGGTATTTGTACACCAATATTAGATATGGTGAATAAGAGACACAAGTATTTTAATTGGATAGAAGAAGCTAAAAAAGGTTTAAGAATATTAAAGGAGAACATAACAAAACAACTGATTCTGGTCTCTCTGGATTTTGAGAAGACATTTCAAGTATGATGTGATGCAAGTGGGGTAGAAATTAGAGTAGTCTTGAGTCAAGAAAATAGGCAGGTTGCATATTTCAGCGAGAATATGAATGACAGCAAAAGGAAGTAATCCACATATGATAAATAATTTTATGTAGTAATTCAAGCCTTAAAGAAATGGAGGCACTACCTTGTTCCAAAAGAATTTGTATTTTATAGTGATGATCATGCTTTACAATTCATAGCTAGACATGATTTAAATCAAATACATGCTAAGTGGATAGCGTTTATAAAAATATTCACATTTTTCATTAAACATATTTCTAGTAAAGCCAACAAAGTTGTTGATGCATTGAGCAGGAGATGTCTTACTCTGTAGGAGTTTTGAGTGAAAACCTTAGGGTTCGAACACCTTAAGGAGATGTATTGTGATGATCCATATTTTAAAGAGGCGTATGAAGCATGTGAAAATCATGTGATTAGAGACAAAAGTCAATGGACAGAGTATCTGATTCAATATGGATTGTTGTTTAAAGGTAGCCAGTTGTGCATACCGAAGTGCTTGATGAGAGATAATCTGTTGAAGAAAAAACATAGTGGAGGCCTAGCAGGATGTTTTGGTCATGACAAGACATTTGCACAATTGAACAACTCATACTATTGGCCATGTATGAGGGTAGACATGAAGAAATTTGTAGAAAGTTGTAATATTTTTCAGTATGCAAAAGGAAAGCGACATAACATTGGGTTATATCAAACATTTCCTATTCCAAATAGGCCTTGGGATGCAATAAGCATGGATTTTGTGTTGGGATTGTGAAGAACACAAAGGGCAAGTGATTCCATATTCATTATAGTTGATAGATTCTCAAATATGGCACACTTCATCCCATGCCAAAAAACTAATGATGCAATAGACATTGAAAATTTGTTTTTCAAGGAAGTTGTGAGACTTCATGGGTTTCCCAAGAGTATTGTCTAAGATAGAGACACTAAATTTCTTGGTCATTTTTGGAGGACATTGTAGAAGAAATTGGGGAATGAAATATCTTTCATTTCAACATATCACCCTCAAACATATGAATAAACTGAGGTGGTAAATCAAAGTTTAGGAAATTTGCTGAGGAGTTTGGTCACTGAACATCATATCTAGTGGGATCATATTCTGTCACAAGCATAGTTTGTATACAATGACTCACCAAACACGAGTACAGGAAAGAGTCCATTCCATATAGTATATGGGATGAATCCAAGAGGAGTATCAAAGTTTATATATTTGGATAAAAGTGAATTCATAAGTGCTTGAGAAGAAGTCTTCACTGCGGAAATGAAAAAGCTTCATAATCAGATCAAAGAGCAGTTGTAGAACAACAACACATAATATAAATGGAGAATTGATCAACATAGGAGAGAGATTCAATTTGAAGTGGGAGATCAAGTTTTGGCACATCTCAAGAAGGAAAGGTTCCTGAGGGGAACATATAACAAACTTAAATTGAAGAGGATAGGATTGTGAAAGATCCTAAGGAAATTTGATGCACATGATTATGAGATAGAGTTTCCAGAGGATGTGGGTATATCACCCATATTAAATATTTCAAACCTGTACCCTTACATGGAAGATGACACAAGAATATTAGAAGATAAAAAAAAGATCTAGTGGGAGAAGCATATGCCTATAGCAAAAAATACCCTGATGGAGGAGATCATAGATCAGAGGATTGATAAAAGAACCAAGAGGAATAATTATTTTGAGTAATTGGTAAAGTGGAAAGAACACCCAATAAAAGATGCTAGTTGGGTAAATGAAGAAGATATTCTTAAGCATGGAAATTCATTGTAAGAGCTCATGGAAAGGAGTCCATGAATTTTTGTCAAGAAGAGTGTGATGCAGGAGCATTGTCATCAATGAGCAAGTGGAGGACAACTTAGAACCCTACCACACATTTTTAAGTTATTTTTAATTTTAGGATGGCATGTCACGAAAGTATCTTGAAAATATTGCAATTAAAGGAGTCCTTCAATGATAAGAGGTTGAACCATCACGTGAGATCGATGGAGATTTTATTTTCTTTAATGAAGACAATAGTAGTACAGATCTGAGGCATTCACTCTTATCTATTTGTACCGATCATTTATTGTAATAAGACTTAGTGGTTGAAATCTTTTACTTTGATAGGATAGCACTAAGGTAGTTAGAGGGAAAATATCTATGATCCTTTTTGTATAAATATATGTATTGTATACCCAAAGGAGGCGGTTGGAAATTATTAAAGTTGTTATTGTTGAGGCAGCTGAAGATTATTGTATGATCCCATGTAGATATCATTTGAATGAATATAACAGAGAAGAGTTGATCGAAAATGTTTGGTATTGTTGTTACTATGTCTATCTGAATGAATGGTAAGCTTTATGTTTATTTTCATTCTCTGTTATTACTTGTTCTTAGGTTATGAATGCATTACATGGTTGAATGTGTGAATTTGTGAGGATTATATAAGTTTCAATTGTTTCTGTTCTACGATCTTATGCAAGGAGTGCATAGTGTCTGCAAGGTGTGTGTTGACAAAGTCTATTTTGTCTCAGAAGCTTAGAAGAGATAACATGAAGATTTATTTGCAAGGAGTGCATAGTGTCCACAAGGTGTGCATTGACAGTCTATTTTGACTTAGAATCCTACAAAAGATAATGTGAATCTTTGTTTTCAAAGAGTGTAGAGGACCACGCGAGATGTGAATAGGCAGAAACACACTCAATGTCATACTGTTTAGGAGGAAAAATCAATTCATGTAAGAACTATTGAAAAGAGTGAAAAGTCTCCCACAAAATGGGTTAAGTTGAAAGAAACTTGTTGCAAGGTGTGCACAGGATCGATATTTGACTAAGTGTCCAAGAAACATCCAGGAGAAACTTAAAGTTTTGAGGAGGAAAAACTCAAAATAGGTAGTGGATCGAAATTCTTTAGTAGGAAGGAGCCCACTGAAAATTCCCCAATCAATGAGCGAGATCCATTTAGAGTAATCAAGATATTTCCAGACCATGGGATCTAGGAAAGTTACACAAAGGATATTCTTAGAGTCCTTCGTAACTTCCTATTTTCAAAGGTTCGAAAGTGTTCAAGGAGCAGGATTTTTGAATTCATAAAGAAGTGAAATAAATCTAAGTCATCAATTGTTTGGACACGTGGCATCAAATCTATCACTTCGGTGATAGGACACTTTGGGGAAATTGAAGGATAAATTCCTGAAGGTCATGAGTCCCAAAGGCTGGAGCTAACAGGATCCATTGATAAATGGAGGGGCACTTGGAGAGAGTATATTTACTCCAGAGGATTGACACTTCAAGAGAGAAAGAGGAGCAGAGGAGTTTTGATTGGAAGTCGCCCGAAGCAGGACCTAGGGATACATCTTAACCATTGATCAAGGTGAGCACATGGTGCTTGATCCGTAGCTCCGAGTACAAATAGCTTTAGGGAAAAATGGTTTTGGAACATCCAGAACTCTCGAAGCCAGATTCTCGAAGTGAATCATAGCCATTGGATGTTGGAAAAGCATGGTTCATAGATCTTGTCTCGGTGATTTCGTTGATCCAGATTTTGGGGAATTGAGAGTTAACTACACTCGAAACAGTCGAAGACCAAAATCATGAAGGGGGTGAGCTGGAGGTTATAGCCTATGGTCATAAGGAAGAATGGCCTAACAGGGAATCTAGCGACCACCACTCATTGTTACTAGGAGCGCAACAGAAAGCTTGTGTGGGCGAATTGAACCTGCGTGGGTAATCAAAGGGGGGCCTATATGAAATAAATCCATTTTCTAGCAGAGGCTTGAAGAGATGATTCAACCTACATCATTCTTTCCCAACAAATTTTTGGCACTTGTCACACGATCTTGAAAAGTTTTAAGAATCTCGAAAAATTTAAGGCCAATAATAATCTTTTTTGATGATTTTAATAGCAATAGCTTTAGCAGAAAAGTGGCCATGAATGTGAATAAAAGAATATTAATATCCATGAGTTTCTTATAACAATTTATGTGCTTCCTCATTATTCCCACATCGAAGTAATATACAATCAATAGAGCTCCTGAACAAAAAGTCTCCTAAAATAATATATCTAGAAGATTCAAGACAAAGCCTTCTCCTTTGATGAGTATCTAATTTATCTGGACATTTATGATATTTCAAGTAATACACCATATTTTTATACCAAATATGTTCAACTATAGAAAGGGTTCGACTCTCAATATAAACTAGTGTTGAACGAGGATTATCTTGATCATCAATTTCTTCACTTGCTTCAACATGTTGATCTAAGCGAAAGGCTAAGTCTCGTCCCTTAATTGATTTTGATGTCATGATGGTTAAATCATGCTCTTGGATTTTGGAAAGCCAATGTGTAATCTTCCCTGAAAGATAAGTCTATGAAAGAAAAAACTTGACAACAAGCAAATGGATTTTTACTTGTGTGTGCTTTCCTAGGATAAAGTGGCGAAATTTCTCCGCAACTTTAATAAGAGAAAAGGTGTGTTTTTCAATATAAGAATACTTGAATTAGTCACATGATAAACTTTGACTCATGTAAGCTACAACTTTTTTGTTATTCTGGTCATCATATTGTAAGAGAATAGCAAAAATTGCTTCCTCAGTGGCATTAGTGTATATCATAAAATCTTTCTCAAAGTCTAGTTTTGCCAAAACCGGTGCAGAACTAATTTCATTCTTAATCATTATGAAAGCATTTTTGGCATATTCAATCCAAGAAAAGGATCAATATTTCTTTAGAATATTATGAATTGGTTTGACCATTAAAGAAAAATTAGGAACAAATCTATGGATAAAGTTGATAATGCCCATAAAGGCTTGAACCTCCTTTTTGGAAGTGGGGACAAGAAGGTTTAGGATAGAATCAATCCTTCTAGGATCGATGATTATTATTGAATCAAAGATGATATTCCCAAGGATCTTTCCCTTGGTAACACCAAAAATAGATTTAGAAGGATTTAAAGAAATGTCAAACTTTCTGCATCACATGAGAACTCTTCTAATATGACCAAAATACTCTAATTGGTTCTTTGAATAAAAATACAAGTCATCAAGATAAACTTGGATAATATTACCGATCATATCATCAAAATCTATTTTCATAGATATCTGAAAAGTGGCACCTACATTAGAAAAGCCAAAATGCATGTGTTCATAAGCAAATGTGCCCCAACATGTAGTAAAAGTGGTTTTGTATCTATAAGTCTATTTTACTTTAATCTGATTATAACCAGAGAAACCATCAAGTAGAAACATCATTTGTGACCCTGCAAACTATTGCAAAACCATTTCCATATTAGGAAGAGGAAAATGGTATTTTACACTTGGTCTATTCAATGTGCGAAAGTCTACGCACAATCATATATGACCAATTGTTTTTAGAATAGGAAACAAATTGGAAACCCACTCAGAATACTTAACTGGAAAGATTATTCCATCCTTCAAAAAAAATTCCAACTCCTTCTGAATTGTAGCTTCAAGTGATATGTTAATGGGTCTTTGTTTTTTCCTAATTGGTTTTATCCCTTCCTTGATAGGAATGTCATGTTGTATAAGAGCAGGATCAAAACCACACATATCTTCGTATGACCAAGAAAAAACATCTTGAAATTCTCTTAGTAGTTCTGTGAATTTCTCATTTTCTTTGTCGAAACATTGGGCACCTAGTTTAACCATCTTTGGAGATTCAGTGGTCACAAGGTTCAAGGAAATGGTATCACCCACCTTCCTTTTCAACTCCTCTTCCTTACATGTTTCTTTTTTTATCACATCACTTAATGAAAATGAACTTTAAAGAGGAGTCAAGCCCTTTGGAAATTTGTCATCTTCCATAGATATGGTTTCCTTAGGCTTAAATGGTTCATTTTGTATGAAAGCATAGATTCCCTCATCATTAGGGAAATTTTTCCACGATTCTACAATATCTGGAATGTTAGGATGACATAAAGGTTGAAAAGTACAATCAGGCCTCTGAGGTAGAAGTTATTGAGTAGGAGATGTCGCAAATACAACTAACCTATTAACCATGGAATTAAGTTCCCTCTTAACATGAGTGATCTTAAGTGATAGTAGATTTGAGATAAGTGCCCAAACAACTTGGGTATAGTGTTTCATCAACTTATTTCTAGGAGAATAGATCATACGCACAAGGTTTACAACAAGTTTAGAATTACCAAAAACTGTAAGGTGACCGCAACCAAGTTTATAAGCATTTTTTGTGCCTATAAGTAAGGCCTAAAATTCAGTGACATTATTTTTTCAAGAAAAATTTGACCTATAAGAAAATTTGTGAATATTTCCTACAGGCGAGTATAAGATAATGCCAGCTTCATTGCCTTCATTTGAGCATGATCCATTGAAATGCATGTGAAACATACCATATTATAAACCAATTTGTTCTAAATTTTTGTCACCCTCATCAAAAAATATAGAGTATACCCCTAAGTCTTCCTCAAGATAATTTACATTCGGTTGAGGAATACTCTCTATGTATGGTGAAATTCTTCCTTCTCTTAGGACTATGATATTCTTTCCATTCTAGGGAATGGATTAATGTGTCCCATAAAGGGAAAGATATCCACATGTTAGGGCTTGTGAGTCTCTTCTTAGGATAATATAATATTTTCTTATTTCCATGCCAATTAATTGGATGCTAAAGGTTTTCCTTATTTCGGGATGTGAACATAGAACTAAAGTAATGTCTTTGATTTATCCTATTGTTGACTGCTGCAGATTGTTATAGGAGAGCATGCTTCTAGAATTTTCATTGGTACATGATAATCCTAGCTCTTCCATAATGATTTTTGACATTACGCTTGGACCCGAACCACCATCAATGAGGCAACAGTGGGATATCTTGTCCATAATTTTTACAGAAATGAAAAATGGAGGGTTTTTTATAGGGTGTCTAAAAATATTTACACCTATTTTATTTATAGTGGAATCCTCTTATTTTTCCTCTTCATAAAGATTGGCTATGGTTGAATATTTTCCTTCCATAAAATTCTTAATATGCTTTTGTTGTTCATGGACAACAACCATGTCCAAAAGAGTAGCATTGGCCTCGATATTAGCCAATTGGTTAAGAATGTTATAATTGGAAGAGGGAAAAAGGGAGGGAACTTCTTGACTCTTAGGAACGTTGATAGTTTGTGCATTATTACCTTGTGAAGATGAAGTTATAGTGGAAGAGGCACGAGGAGGGTCATATTTTCCTTTAGGAGCATAAGATTTGTTCCTAGTATTTATAATCATGACATCTACCAATTCTTCCCAATCTAAAACAACAATGGTGTTTTTGGGCTTGTTGCCAAATATTTTATCTCTGGCACTCTTCTTAACCTCACAAGTACTTTCTTCGTGGTTTCCTCATAGAAGTTACACCAATTGAGAGACATGATGGATTTGGGATGAAATTTGTTTTCATTGGTATTCCTAAAAGGTGTTGAGGAAGAAGATGATGCCCCGGGAGTAAGCGAGGTAACATTCCCTTTTCATTCATATGCTATCATTCAGTTGTTCATATCTTGTACAAGTTGTAATAGGGAAAACATATATGTTTATTTGATTGAGTCTCTTTTGGGGAGACATGTTCTTTCAAGTTTCTCTTCATACTCCAAGCAAGTGTGGAGAGAGAAGCGAAGATTGTCAATAGCCTTATCTTCGAGCCTATGATGATAAGGAGAGGGAAGCACATTATAGTAATGCATGAAGGAGGATTGGTTTTGGGGGTGGAATAGTTCAGGTATTTTATTGTATAGTTTGGTGAAGCGAAGTTTAAAGAACTTGATAATTTCACCATCTTTGTAAGAAATATTGTTACATTCCCTAAATTGTTCATCTGGGCTCTTACATAGTCCATAAGTGAACTTGAACCAGTAAACCAACTATTCACAAGTGGAAAGGATATTTGGAGGGGGATCAAATAAATCAATTGATGCTTTCCCTTCAAGGGATTTGGAAAATAAGAACATGCATGTATCGTTATCATTAACTCTGATATTGTGACAAGCATTAGAAAACACCACTAGATGTTCATTTGTAGAGACAATGTTATTTCCCGAGAACCTAGGAAGATGATCCTTAAATTTTGGTAACAGATGAGTAGCAGGTGCTATATTCAAAGGAGAAGATATGTGCCATGGGGTAGTAGTAGCATCTTCTTCAAACTGAAAAAGCTCGTATTTCTTTATAGCTTTAGTAGGGTTGATAACATATTGGATGGGAACCTAATGGCTATACAAACTACCAATTACTGATGAGGTCAAAGGTTGGGAGGATGAAGCACCTCCATCAAAACTTGCACCACCTGTGGATTCCATTTTAGGAGTGATGGGTAAGGGGGAAAAGGGTGAACTGGCAAAGTCAAACAAATTCATCCTTAAAGTGCTTTCTTGGTTTGACAAAATGGATTTTCTTCTTCCTATTTCAATGATAAGAGTAGCTTCAGGGGAAAATCCTCTTCTTCTTCTAGAAATGGAAGGATATGAGGAAATGAAAAACAAAGATAAAAAATTTATGAAAATGAAGGCTACGACTGATTTCTAGAGTTCTTTTTCCTAGCCTCCCAACATTCATCGATACTTGTATATTGTTCAATTACTTACCATAAGCGTTCAAGATCAGCTCGAGTATTAGCAGTTTCTATGATAGCATTGAATAAAGTCAAGGAAATATTGGTCTGGTCTTTAAGACCATTTTCAATATTGGGTTTCCTTGTATAAGGTACTTTCATGGGAAAAATCAGTCGAAGAGTCATATACCAAAAACATAAATATTCAAAGATAAGCATGAATACAATCAACCAGAGAGATATGGAAGATCTCCCCAGTATGGTCGCCAAATAAATGTTGAGGAAAAGGTATGGAACACCTTACTCAATCATTTTCATATCTTTCTTGGTTAGGACAAGATAGTTGGGAATGTCACTTGAGATTTATAGCCTAAAAAACATTCGCTCAATCTGCGAGTATTAATTACAAGGATTAAGGTTGATTTTATAATTTATATATGTTTCAATGTGAAATAAAGTTTATACAAAGATATGTAAATTTATATATATATTACACTAACGTGAACATGGAGAACAAAAGAGAAAAAGTAACCAAGTTAAAAAAACACATGTATGGGACGTAATAACAATATGATTTTATTTCATTATGACATACCAAAAGTATTTTTTTCTTTACAAACCCTTGCAAGGGTATGGACCAAACTATGATTTAGAGATCTTCGATGAACACCATAAAAAAAGAATCTGACAATAAAGAAAAACTGAATTAATAATCTGGATGAACTTGCCACAAACTGCTGCCATTTTGAGTCTACAAGATATCCTTTATCATCCATGAAAATTAATTCACAAACAGACAATAATACACAGATTATCAAGGATGAATCAACACCTCTAAAACAAGCGGCTAGAAAGTATGGTTCAGTCTTGAACCTTGCTGTCTACAAAAAGACCCTTAGTCTTGTTTTTCTCCTTCTATTATTCCCTTGTATATTCATCCAATTGGGATTTTATTTGTTTTCCAATTAGTTGAAGTAGTTCAAGTACTTTTAGTTAGTTAAATCAAATTAACTTAACAAATTAGTATAATGAGAAAATAACAATAATATATAATTAAGGGTCTTAATTAATAATAACTAAAATAGGTGGGACCCCTTGTGACTCCCATCAATTCTTCTTTCTCAATCCTCAAATATAAGCACAAAATACAATCATTTAAACCATATGACACCCTTGTAGCTCCCATGGATTTTTAAACTAGATATTTAAATATCAACAATAATTTATATAATATCCAAAAATAGAATATATATCTACATTATCCACAAAATATCAACAAATAAGTCTTGTTGTCCAAAACATATCGAAAACCATTAATGTTGTCCTCATCACTAAAAATCATAAAAATAATCTTTTAGAACCCATATTTGTTGCATTGCGAGGCATACTTCCTCTTCTAAATGTTGTCCCCGATTGACTTCTCTTGAGTGGCCTTTGGTTAGACCTTTGAGGCTATATTTCACTTATCACATGGGGGTAGTCATCTTTGAGGTGGAGGCGAGGGGAAACAATTTTGGAGGAGTCAATGGATGGGCTAGAGGGTGAGGCCACAACTTTTCCTTTGTCTTGCACAGGTTGTGGAATCTAAGTTTTCAATCTCTTTCTAGCGTGTAAGGATTGTACTGGAGAAACAACAGGAGAAATTTGAACATTGGGGTTAATTGGTGGTGGTAAAGGAAATGACACAGTGGGGCAACCACGATGGTGAGAGACAATATGGTGGAAAATTTTGTGCCAACCATCATTTATGGGGACTTCAGTCTACAAAGACACATGTGGAGGAATGAGAATGCCAGGAATATTTTGAGGAGGCTGGAAAGGGGGTTTTTCTGTTCGAGGTTGCAGTAACCCATGGCCAATCTAATTAAAGAACCCAGTTTGGAACAACTCGTTCAATTCTTGTGGGTCAGCATCGAAATGGATAGAAAATATACACCTCTTATGGCCTCGATTCCAATTTCCCTTGGCTCTGTTATTTCGACCATTGCTGCCTCTACTGAAAAAACTCATCCTGTAGCAATCATTTGTTAGTAATGAAGATCTTAATAAATCATACATGAAACTCTTCTTACATGAATCAAAATTTGGCTCCAAAATTGACACGAGATACATGAAAATCCATCCATAACATATCATTCAATAATTTCCATGTGAACAAGAAATGATAGGGTTCATGGGAAATATGGAGGGAGTGTAATTAGCGAAAAACGGTATCATGGAGGGGATCAATATATGAATATCGTTCAAAAAAATAACCAAACAATTAGCTGTGTATATAAAAATATCAAGAATATGAGTCCTCAACTCTTTCTATGTTAACTTTATTTTTCTTCCACACAGGATCCTCCTTAAAGATTAATATCATAGAACAAGGAAAAATAAGTGAAATCGAGATCGTGGAGGGAGTGTAATTATCAAAAAATGATAGAATGGTGGGGAAAATATACAAATATTGTTCAAATGAAAATCAAACCTTGCTATCTCTGATGTAAACTTGCAAACAAAATATCCTTTTGTTTGAAATTTTAAAGTTTAAACAATTCTTTGTTTCCAAACAATATCCCAAAGTTGATGCTTCCTAAACAAAATACTCACTGGCCTTTGAATATGTATTACAGAGTAACTATTGTGATATTCCGAGAAGTTTTTTTAACCAAAATAACCATAATAACCATATTTCCGTATATAATATAATCAAAATGAGAAGGATCATAACCACTACAGGAAATACCACAACATTCTTGGAGTGGACGGGTCACAACCCATAATACCAACACACAATAAATTTCTTTAAATCCCACAGAGTCTTGTGCAATTCCTCAAAACAAATCTCTATTCATAATCACCATTTAATCTAGCCAATCATTCATCACAAGTTCTCATCAATTTCATTACGTTTTGTATTATTGAATTTGAGCATCAAACATCTTATACACAGGTGTTTGCAAATTTGATAAACATGGAAAGTCTGTTTTTAAACAATGATATACAATGTTTTCTATCGAACTCATAATCTTCCTAAAGACATATTATAATTTCCAATGAATGAGTGAGTGTAATAATTCTTCTATAATTGCCAAGGAAGTGACCAATTAAACCTATGTCCAAGTAAAAGAGCAAGAAATATTCCCATCATATTCTCGGTAAGCAATGTTTTCACAATAATACATAGGCTTCGATGCATAAAAGTGACAGTAAGTGGCATAAGAGAGTGGGATAAATGAATTGAGGGTTTGGCCATTAAAAAACATGAAAAATTCACTATGCGGGTGCCTTACATTAATAACCACAGAGTGGAGGTTATAGCTGTAACATATCAACTATCATAATTTAAAATTTTGGGGTTAATTTCCCACAAACCTGCCTTAGCGAAATGCCAATCCCTGGCTCACTATCGAGATTCAGGGTTTCTAATGTCAAAACTCATTCACCCCCATGACTCATGATCCTCCAAATCCTGATGCGCTCCTTACGCATTAAGTCCCCGGGCCAAGCCTGTGGTTTACTGCCTTTACGACCGTGGTCTTACCTTCTGTACGGGGCTACTCCTATCGGAGTTTCGGGATTTCAGTTGTCATAATTCACGAGTTCTCAGAACTCGCAGTCCTCTGATCCACGATATGCTCCTAACACATTAGCCCTCTATGTTATACAATAGTCTATGTGACCACTTACCATAAGACCACCGTCGTATAACCTCCCATCGGGATTTCGGCATTTGTGATGACACAAAACACATGTCCACGGGAATTGCGAATTCCCGATTCGCGATTCTCTCCGGGTGCTTGACACGCGTCCTTCCTACAGCTTTGTCCTCCTCCGCTAGTGGGCTTGACAACTAGCTCCCACTCATCGGGGTTTCGTGGTTCACGATTCCATATGGCAAGAGTTCCTTGCATTCGTAAACCCCGATATGCCGAACCCCGACTATGTTAGATCCACTGACACACGTCCCTCAAATGATGGACGGTCCTGATTGTATCGGAGAATCGCGTATCGCGATTTCCTTGTGCACAAATCTCTTGTCTCCGGGAACCCCGATTCCCGATCTCCGACTCTTCGGGATCCTTTTCCACGTGTCCCTTGTATCGATGGCTCATGATGATATTGGGATTTCGCATATCGCGGTTTTGTAATGTAAGGGTTTCATGTCCTTGAAATCCCCGATACACCGATTCCCGATTTTCCGAACTCCGACTTTCTGGAATCTCTCGCCACATGTCCCTGCTGTTTGGATGGTTCAGATCCTATCGGGAGATCGTGGATCGCGATCTCCTGTTACACAATTTCCTTACCATCGAAAACTCTAATAAACAAAACACTGACGGTGCACGATCCTTTGCCACCTGTCCTCGCAGACGGACGGTCCGGATTGATTCTCGGGGTTTCGGGCCTTATTATGTCCTGGTTCTCATGGCCTCAAGAACTCCAATTTCCCAATCCACGACTCTACGGGATCCTCTGACATGCATCCTCGAACAATGGACGGTCCAGATCTGATCGGGAAATCGCGTATGGTGATTCCAATGTGTAATGGTTTTATACTCCTCAAATCTCCGATAGTAAAAATCCTGACGCCTCCCAAACGCCGACACGTGTCCAGTCGGGATCAATGGCTAGGATCCGTTCTTTGCACACTAGGGTTTAACTCCAGCGCATCTTCTCCAGATCCAATGGCTGACGGGTAATTGGTCCGATATCTAACGGCCTAGATTCGTTCCTTTGGGTCTTGGGGTTTACGCACCCAATTTCACGTTGCTCACGATGATAGAGGACAAAGGGTCAAGGTATGTAACGCCTTCATTACTCCCATCAATCTAATGGTCGTGAATGACTATGGGTCCTCCGATGAGATCTCATCCGTCGACTTACTTCATCTCGCAACATTACTATCCTGGAACCTTAACAGGATCATTTCTCCTCGTACAGGGTTAATAAGGCCTGTGCGTTGGAGTCCTTATTCTGGGTCCTTGGTGAACCTTTCCAACGGGGAAATATCTGTGAAGAGATTCCTACTGGGGCATTCCCGAAAGCAGGTAAAGGAAGACAACTTCCCGAGAACAGCTGGGCATGATTAGATTCATCTATCAACATAAGTCGAGCACGGTTTCCTCTGTGTTAAGCATACATCAACTCATTCGTATCAAGCACTACGCGGACATTCACATGCTGAAACCATTTACAATTTCACAGCTCTATGAGCCAATAACTACTCCTCATTATCAATTACTGCACAAATATTCTTACACAGGAGATAATTACAATTATACAAGTCTATTAACATATGTGACAGCATATAAATGTCAAAATGAAATATAAGCAAAATACTTATCAAAATAACTTCAGCAATGGAAGAAACTGCTGAGAGGGGCGCTTGTTTCCACCCAACTGTAGGCATAGCGACTCCTACTGGATTTACCACTAGCCACCCCCGAGCTGAGACCACGATGTCCTGAGACCTGCGTCTCTCTGTCTGCCAGTGCCCAGGAGTGAAGGTTGCAATCCTTCCTCCTGCGATCACTCACTCTGTGTAGAAAATTGCCAGAGTTCCCCTTGCGTCTGCCCCGTCAATCATTCCAGCCATACGCCTTATCCTCTCGCGAGGTTGCGTGTGGCACGATTACCCTCGCGCTGGTCAGTCATGATGGCTCTACGGATAAGCGGTTCACCTCCCCATCCCTCATCAAGCCATCAACCTACCAACCTACAAGGCATTTATTTTAGGGCTAGTGAGCCGCTTTTGGTTCTTCGGGCCACTGGAGTCCAAATACGGTATTTAATTCTCAATGGAAGTTAACGCCACCTTTTCAGGTGCCTTCCACCGCCATCATGGTCTCTTTTTCTGCACATCCCCTCTCAGCAGCTTTGTAATATAAATTCATAATGTTATTTACATTTTCATCATGCTTTAGCATGATAATTCCTTTATTAGGATTAATTACAAATTTGGGGGAAACAGGGTGTTACAATTCCCTCCCGCTTAAAGGAACACCGTCCTCGGTGTTCTTTCTCAAAACACCTGTCATGCCTTTCTTATTCGGCCACTTCCGATGTCTTGATCTTCATCATCTTCCTTCAATAATTCCTGGACAACAAGCACATTAAGTCACAATTTTGTGCAAAAACATCTTACTGATGTTCAAATTTCAAAAGAAAAGGAAAAATTTGATACTCTCAGAACAATACTTATCTGTGTAGTCTGTGGATTTGTGTCCGCATGGTAATTTTTTTATCATGCTCATCGTTCTCCCTGACGTACCTGTTGGATGCTTAATTCCAACTCAATATCTCACAAGAGCCATCATAATTTCATCTTTCTTTCCAAGGTTTTTCCCTGCATGGGAAACTACCCATTGTATGCATTATCCCAATAGTTTTCACAAATTAGTAAGGTCTCCTCTTCCTTGTGGTCACTCACCCTCTAGGCCTAGGCTCAGGCATCCCCTTCACTATTATACAGTCCCTCGGGCGATCCATCTTACCCCTCCAAGGTGTTCTCGCACATGAAGAATTTTAGAGACTCTATCGAATCCTACAGTCGAGGCGTCCCTTAGACTCTCTCTGCCGAGGCGTCCCTCTGGCTGGTGTTACCTCAACACAATTTTATTTCAAGTGATCATGACTCATCACAGGGTTTTCATGGCTTAGTAGTAATCATGTTCATCATTTTCATTTTTGACAGCCTTCATTTGTTCCCTTCTGACATGTCTTTTCTTCTCACCTGTATCACAGGTATACAAAATTCATGAGACATCATTATCAATTCTATCTTTCAAAATTTTATTGCAAACCTGTCACTCACAGATTTGTCCATTCTCACTATTTGTTTTCATATTTGTTCTGCTCAGGAACCAAATTCATAATTATGGGACTTTTCTTCCCACAATGGTTTGGCTCAGCAGAAATTGGGCTTCATTATGGGCTTACAACGCTGCCATATCCAAGACCCCTTTTTCTTCTTGCACTTTCAACTTCAATCGGCCAACAACTTGTTAGCTCTTCCATGCATATACATTTTATTGCACCTTTACTACATCGTCATAACAGTCTTAGAATTGTGCATACGTTAATGATTAAATTACTCCCTAAAAAGGAAAATACCATTCTTGCAGTTTGGCCCAGCAGGCAATCAGTCTTTCCTATGGGCTTACCTTACTGCCATATTCATGACTCTTTGTTTCCTGCAATTCATTCCTCAATCAGCCAAACAAATTGTTAGATTCTCTA
>ML855587.1:6270-22162 GCA_009831015.1 Picea engelmannii | reverse complement strand
CATTTCCTTGTAGATCTTGAAGTTTTCAAAAGTTTATGACTTATTCTTGAGAAAGAAAACTGCAGTTATTCCTGTATAATCATCAACTAATAACATAAAGTATTTCTCACCTTTTAAGCCCTTTGTTCTAGTTGGTCCAACTGGATCAATATGCACAATTTCCAGTGGTCTTGTCGTTGAATATTCCTTTGACTTAAACCTGGTCTTTGTTTGCTTTCCTTGTTGACAATGCTTGCATAATGTGTTGGTTGGTTTTGTGATCTGGGGAATTTCTCTTACTGCTTCTCTTTTTATGACTTTGATAAGGTTATCAAAATGTATGTGACCCATTCTTCTATGCCATAGTGTAATGAACCTCAAATTTACCATAAAAAAAAAAATTCCTTTTTCTATGACATAAATCAATTTTTGTTTAAGTTTAGAATTTAAGAGAAGGAACGATTCGTTTCTATCCATAAGGATATTATTACACCAGTCTAATATTTTCAAACATAAAATCTTCTCTGGGTAAATTCCTTCCATGACTCTATTCTTCCCTAAATTCTCAAACTACACCAGCATACTCAAATGTATAAAGGTGATGTCTAAACTTAGGTTGAAGGAACCCTTGATGTTCAGAGGGATAAAGCTCAGAAGGGATAACACCTTTGAAGTACTTAAAGGGAGGCAGGGATCAAAGATCATTTCGAAAAGTCAAGATTCGGTGGTAGAACACCAAATTATCTTGGCCAAATATCCTTAGAAGAACGGACGGTGAAATTTCCTCAGGAAAGGTACCAAAATCCCATGGACCATTGGATCTCATAGATCTATGCGGAAGTTAAGACTGATCATCCTTTAGTGTTTAGAATCTCAGGAGGAATAACGTCTGTTGGATGAGAAGAAACAGGAGCCGTTGATCTCGTGACTTGAAATTCATTGATTTGGAGTTTGGGTTTTGGAGCAAAAATGAGGTTTGTAGATGCTACATCGTGAACTCTCGGTTTGCAAAAATCCCGAAAGAATTGGGTCTGTTGATCTCTCGAGGGGAAAATTTCTGGCATTTCATCTTCAGGGAAAATGGAGGGGAAATTATCGGACTTCAGGGATTAGAAGGAAGAAAGGCTGGAGTTACATCGCAACCTTACAAACCTCGAAATCACGACGTGCTCTAAGGAGATATCTCAGGTCAAAAGGCATGGTCGCATGGGCGGAGGCTATAGGAAGAGCCAAACCTGTTAATCCCTTTTCAACATTTTGGGACCCGGGAAATCAAAATGCTTAGAATGTTGCAACCAGAGTCGCGAAGTCCCGAATCGCGAAACCTTGAAATACTTGGCCCACAGTTATTTATTGAATACTATGACGACAGGTGTGGGTATTTATACTTCATCTATTGAAATGGTCTATATGTAGTACTAACTGCACTGGTATCCGTATACCTTCTGTACAAATATATATATATATATATATATATATATATATAGATATAGATATATTTAAATCTATAAGTACTATTTGTACAGGCCTCTTCCAAATTCAATTATTCAAAGGTAAGTCTGCTAGAACTTCAATTATAGAAGTAAACTGGTGCTTACATTCGATGAATCCAAGGCCAAAGTTGGGGACATCCAAATCGAATTGAACGAGGATTTCCTCAACTCAGCCACTGGTCTGCCAGCCGAAGGGAAAAAATGGTTTAAGAATTCGAAGGTTGATGAAGTACCATGGCCGCTCCTGTTTACCTCAAGGAAAATCAACAGTTGTGACAAAGGTATGCCAGTTACAGCTCTTAAGTCTAGGTGGCATGATTTGTTGGCCATTATTAAGAAATTCATTACATGCGAGGGTAGATACGGTTTAGTTTTCCTATACCACCTATGGTTGCTCATGAGTTTCATAGATTTTCCTTTAAATATGCCTCATTTCCTCCTTCGGAGTTTGTATAAAATGGATAAACATTTCAAGAGGGAGAAAGATGACTCCAGCCTCTTCCACCACTGTTTAATTAAAATTATTATAGTTCATCATTTGGGTTCGAGTGGTGACTGTTGGGAAGCTTTCTTGTTGAGAAATGGATTTGCCAGTCCTGAAATTGGACAAGTGGACAAAACCATGGTCACTGAAACCCTTGTCGGGCCTGTCGTGCCCCCTCCTACACTCTTAACCTCTCTTGAACCCTCGACCTACCCGAACCCTACCCAAACCGACACCCTGTCTGACTCATGCCTAAAGGATGGCGGTAATCCTGTTAAGAGGTATGTAAGGAAAAAGGGTAAGGGTAACAAGGATGTCAATTGCAAGGGTAAGAAGGTTGCGCGCTGGGTATCAAGGTGTGCTCACAATAAACCTAAACAAAACACAGATCAGAAACCAATTTTATTGAGTGAAGATTCAGATTCTGAAATCGAGCGATTTCTGATCGAGGAATATCCATACTCACACAGCCTTTGTTCAGTCAAGCCCTATGACTACGTATCGAACCTTCCGCCATGCCTTAGAGATGACCCCAACATCCCCGGGATCAAACTCGACAGTGGAAATGATGGTAAATCAAGAGATTCCTCGCCTGTAACTACACGGCCTGATCAACCCCAGTGAAATGAATGCAAGTCGTGGATCGACTGATATTATTCAGATGTCCCTTTGCTCCAATCCTGAATCAAGTCCTTGGAGGATCGAGTAAATGTGTTAACCAAAGAAAATGACAGATTGTTAGCTAATGATAAAAGGGAGAGGACTACAGGCTCTGTGGTTTTCAAAAATGTAGAGGTGACCACTGCCATTGTTAATTCAAAAATAGCTTGATCGAATCGAATCCCTGAAACCAAGGTATGGTATTTCAAGAATGATTTCAAAATGATTTTGTTTGCTTTGAATTAGTATAAAGGATTTGTTTGATAAATTGCATATATTTCTGTTATGATTGAATTGATACAATACGATTATGTTTGTAAATAATAACTAGCTACATAATCGTGAGATTCTGTAGCTAGTCATAAAATTTGATTTTTTGTTGATTTTACAACTAAACACAATCTGAAATTGTGTATTTTTATGCATTTACAGGTACACACGAATTTCAAAGGAAATTGGATCGATGGTGGCATATTTGAACATGTTTTTTTTTTTATATAGTTTTGGATTAGGCTGTTAGTCTTAGATAGAAATAGGAATTTGGGAGATTGTTCCCATAATTTTTGCAAACAGTTTTGATAATTTCCACAAGGAATGTTTTCATCCTGTGGCCTTTATATACCTATTATTTTTTGTAAACAAACCATCGCTTCTTGGGAGAAGAGACTATGGATTGATGATTATTTAGACTGGAATGAAAGTGGATGTTTGTACGACTTTAGCTTTCAATATATCATACTTTTATTTCATGTTTTGTTCATTTCAATTTGTAATCAAATTATTGACTACTTTAGATATCGAAATTTGTTACAGGTTGATGCGATGTGATTTAAATAGTGTCCATATTTGATGTCTCTCATTTTACATACAACAATTATCTTGTCTTAATTTAATGAACAGAAGGTTAATCTTCTTTGTTAAATGAGCAGTTATATACAAATCTTTGCAGTGAGATTTATCTTGATGTGATTATTTGTCAACTATAAAATTGTTGTTGCTACATCCTTTACCTGTTTTGTTGTTAGCATTCAAGAGCGTTGTTGCTTCGTGTTTACGTGAAGTATTGGAAAATCCGGTGCGGGTTGGCCTCATCGAACAGTGAACGCAGATGCCTATGTACATGACAAGTAGGAGACAATAATTTCAGGTCAGTTTGCTATTTTATTTTAATAGTTTAATTAATATAAGGATTCACTGTAGTTTAGATACACAGTACATATTACTATTTTTATTGCTTAGTTAGATAGATGTTGTTTCATTTCTTTTTCATAAAAGTTATAAAAATCCAAAAATACTAGCTTCGCTATCATAAGACAATTCATATATGATTTTGCAGATTTCGATCAAAATTTGCATTCTGTAAATACTGTATAGGTAACAGAGATTTAATGTATCAATACACTGTACATTTAATAGGTAGGATTATTATTTCATTAATACTAATTAGCGAACTAGGAATATATATTAGACCTGTATATAGTTTGTAGCAGTTGTTTTTCACTTAGATTAGTTTCTTTAGCTTAGTTTTTCTTTCACTTTCCTAGGAGTTAGATCGACTAACGGAGCCACTAAACCCATCGGAGTGGATTAATCCAAATGAATTGGGTTATTTAGACAACCCCAGACCAGATTCACTCCTCCAGTTGACGAGCGGTCAATTTCCAAAAACAAAAAATGGCGCTAGAAGGAGGGCTTGAAAATTATTAATGGAACGAGGTGGTCGCAAGATGCCTCCACCACCTAACCGCTCACCTATAGTGACAAGAATTAATTCAAACGACAACATCGTCCCTCAAACAAAAACCACATCAAACGACGATCTACGGATCACAGTTGAACCAGTAACCCCGAATCCTACAGGTGGTGACATACAAGAGATTGTCTGCCAATCTCTCATAAGAACACATAGTGCCTTTGCCCATTTAAGGCAACCAAATTGAAAGTGGACCAACCATTAGATTTCTCTAATATCAAAGAACAACTTGGAGGCACTAACCTCACTTTAAACCCTATAGATCCAATCCTCACTCCTGCAGCAGGAGGATATGGAATACCACCCTCACCACCTCCTTCTTCCCCTTCTTCTTCTGGAGAAGAATCCTTTGACGAAGGCAGCTCTTCATCCCATCCTTTGACACTACCCACACCAATGGCCAACCAGAACAATCCTACCAGACCCTGGCTCGACCAAGATGGAGTATTCGTACCCGGGCCACAACATCCCTTGCCCAAACATCTAGAGAAGTGGCTCCCCAAGTTCGACCCAGACTATAAACAGATTGCCAAAGATCACATTAAATTTTTTATGTTATCCATTAGACTCCGTAATGTCAAGCATGAAGACATAGTCTGTAGATTGTTCCCCTATACTTTTGAGGGCAATGCCTCTACCTGGTACTTTTCCCAACAACTCCATACCATCGTGTCATGGGAGAAGTTTGAATCCTGCTTTCTTGAGAAGTTTGGAGACGATAAGTCCCCAGAAGTTCTAGTCATGGAGCTTTCTAGTTTAAGAATGAACCCCAAAGAGAAAATAAAAGAATTTAACCAAAGATTCTTAACACTAAAGAATCGAATCCCTACGGATTCGATGCCTGCTGAGAATCTTATCATAGCATATTATACGAAAGCCTTACATCAAAGTATAGCCATTTGGGTAAAGAGATCCAAGAAATCCACATTGTTAGAGGCCTTTGAAGAGGCTAGTCAAATTGAGAAAGACATCCTCAGCTTGAAAGACACTACTAGCAACGAAATAGAGACTAGTTCATCTTCCAAAAAGAAAATTGAAATCCTCCCTAGACCTGCCCAAAATAAAACACAACCTGAAAGCTCAGATTTAGAAAACTTGACAAAAGTCATTCAAAAACTTTCAAATCAAGTTATAGATTTGAAAAGGACAGTCGAAGAAGCTTCTTCGAGCAAAGGGCCTTACAAACCCCTGTTTAGGAAGCCTTTTCCCACCAACCGACCTAATTCGAATACCGAAGGCTTGAATCTAGAAAGCCTTCAATTCATGATTCAAACGATTCTAGAAGCCCAGGATAACTTGATGCCTCCTGAGATTCCTAAGGAAGTAGTTGAACAAGAGACAGTTGAAGAAGATGAATCTTCTCCGAACATTTTTGGACACTTCTCAGACAACATTTTTCAAGCTAATTTCGAGACAGTACATCCCTACAATACTAGGAGTAAGACAACAAACAAACCTTCTTCTGAAAACATGACTTTACCCCCAAAACAGTCTAGATCAGCTGAGACTAAACAGAGTCATGTAAACCCAAACTTAGATTATGATTTAGTTGAATATCTTAAAAATTTAAGGGCTAACATTTTTGTTTATGAATTATTAAAATTTTCGTTTCTGCTACAAAAAATGTTACAGAATATCGCAAAGAATAGAAAAAACGGTAATCCAAGCAGTAACAAAGTTTTTTAGAATAACCCAAAAGTTCCTCAGAAGGCCTCCGCTAAGAAAAATTCTGATCCTCATGAGAAGAGAGACCTTCCTGTAAATAATGTAACAAATGTAGATAAATTAGCTTAGAGGCTGCGAGTAAAAAGCCACAAGCTTCCACCATTAGTACTCGCAGAAATGTACCTCCATTTTTGTTAACTTTTGAAATCTTTAATAGGAATGTGCACAATTGTATGGTAGACTCAGGAGCATCATCCAATGTAATTCCATGGTCTGTGTGTCAGAAGATTAATGTTGAAGTTGAACCATCCACCTTAAAGATCATCCAACTTGATCGAACTAGTTTTAAGGTTATAGGCGAATTAAGGAATGTGCTTATAAGGTTATCGTCTAACCCCAAAGTTCATCAAGTGATTGATATTATTGTTGTGGATATTCCAGAAGTTTATGGTTTGTTTTTAAGCAGAGACTGGTCAGAGCAGCTACACGACTATTTCGCGACAGATTGGTCTCACTTGTGGCTACCCGAGAATGGAAAGCCCAACAAAATCAAGGTAAATCGTGAACGTTACCTAAAGTTCATAGTGATAGATTTAAATGATCCCAATGAACCATTTACACCTTCTGCCGATTCACCCGAAATACAGGGGATGGATACCCTTTTTGGCAATTTCATGGCCGAGACTTCCGCTATCACTAACTCGGAACAATAGTCCGAGATTGTGGCATATATGCAGCCAACAGTTTCTACCCAATGGTCTCATGCACCCGACAAAAATCAAATATGGTCTCTTTACTTTGACGGGTCAAAGTCCAAGGAAGGAGCTGGTGCGGGCTGTGTTATTATTGATCCAGCAAGTAACAAAACCCTGATTTCATGCAGGTTAGAGTTTGAATGTATAAACAACACAACAGAATATGAGGCTTTATTGCAAGGCCTCAGGAAAGCATTAGATATGAACATTCAAAAATTTTCTGTCTTTGGCGATTCAGAAATCATGGTTAGACAAGTAAGAGATTCTATCCACTATTTGTCTCCCCATCTTAAAAGCTACCAATCTGAGGTATGGAATTTGATGAATAAGTTTTCTTCTTTTAACATAAATTCTATTCCTAGATTGAATAATTCGGAAGCCGATTTTTTAGCTAACGTAGCTTCCAAACTCTTTCCTGCAGAAGGCTTGTCCCCGAATGCATTCTACGTCGAATTGTTGTTCAGGCCATCTGTTCCCGACAACATCATGAATTGGAGAGTCTTCGACGAAGATCAACAAATTATTAGTTTCCTGCATATGGAAGAAACTTTCCAAGGCGCAGTGATCGAAGAATGCACTCATGACGAGAATCCTCACGATTTCACGGTAATACCAGATTCGAGATCTCCTGAATCTTCATCAGACATGGTAAATTATATCCCTAAATCCGTAGTTAGATTAGAAAAAATTTATGATCTTCAAGACAAATTCAAAAAATCAGTCAATTGTAAAACAAATAGTTCCTCTTTATCGTATGAAAAAGTAAACTTGGGAACTAATGATAATCCACAGTGCATTAATTTAGGGGTGGGGTGTTCTGAACAAGAGAAAGCTGCATTTATTAAATTGTTTAATAATTTCAAATATGTTTTTGCATGGACGTATGACGACCTAAAAAACTTTGATCCTAACATCATACAACACGTCATTCCTATGAAACCCCAAACCTTGCCGTTTCAACAAAAGTTAAGAAAAATGCACCCTAAACTCGAACCGACCATCAAAAAAGAATTAAATAAACTCCTGAATGCTAAGATAATTTTCCCAGTTAGGCACACACAATGGGTCTCTAATCTGGTCCCTGTCCGGAAGAAGAGTGGTGAAATCCGACTATGCATTGATTTCCGAAACCTTAATCGAGTGTCTGATAAAGACAACTACCCTGTCCCACCCATGGAACAGATCCTTCAACAGGTATCTGGTTCTGAAATATTATCCTTATTGGATGGTTTTTCAGGGTATAACCAAGTCCTGATGTCTCCTCCAGACCAACTTAAAACTACCTTCCGCACTCCATGGGGCACCTACGCTTATAGGAAAATTCCCTTTGGACTCATTAATGCTGGTGCCACTTTCCAGAGAGCGATGGACATCACTTTCCGAGGCTTAATCAATCAATCTGTTGTAGTTTACCTAGATGATGTTACTGTATTTTTGAAAAACAAAGCTGATCATCTAGCTCATTTGAGATTTGTTCTACAGCGATGTCGTAAGTACGACATTTCCTTGAATCCTAAAAAATCTATCTTCGCAGTAGAACAAGGTAAGCTCTTAGGATTTATTGTATCAAACAAAAGGATGATTATCGACCCTGAAAGGACTCAAGTCATCTCGAAACTCCCCCCTCCCTCGTCAAAAATGTCTATGCAGTCTTTCTTAGGCCAAATAAACTTTGTTAGGAGATTCGTCCCCAGTTTCTCAGAAATGGTGAGACCTTTACAGAACTTAATAAAAAAGGATGCACAATATCATTGGGGACCCTTAGAAAACCAAGCTTTTAATTCAATAAAAAAGGCCATAATAGACGCTCCTTCTCTCATGGGCCCCGAATTTTCGCAAGACTTCACGCTCTACACATTTTCTGTACTAACAGATCAACAAGCCTATGCTTTTTTTAAAGTAGTAAAGCACTTTTGATCTTATCTTTTGAAATCTAGGACAAAAATTATTGTCCCTTACCCGACCGTCAGAAATCTGTTAGTACAGAAAGAACTAGGCGAAAAGAGGGCGAATTGGGTCACCTCCTTACAAGAGTACAACATAGAAATCACCCCAGCACAAATAGTGAGAGGCCAAGGGCTATGTGATTTAGTCGCTGACTCAGTGGTAGGACAGTAAGAAGAAAACGATGTGTCAAACCCAGGACAACACAACCAAAATTCAATCTGTTGTGCACAAAACTCTGTTAGTCCCTGGTATGACAATATAAAATTCTATCTTGAACATGGGTCAGCCCCCCGTCACCTGGATCCCACTAAAAGAAGAGTGCTAAGATTAAAATTTGCCTCCTTTCAGTTGATTAATGGTATTCTGTTTCATCAAAATTTTGATGGAGTACTAATGCATTGTCTTGAGAAAGATGAAGCATAAAAGATCTTATTAGAATTGCATGCAGGAGAGGCCAGTGAAAATTTTGGTGGGGATACCGCTGCCCATAAAGTATTAAGAGCAGGTTATTACTAGCCTACACTTTTTAGAGATGCTCATGCCTTGTGTCGCAAGTGTATTATTTGTCAAAAAGCATCCGGGCGGATACAGAAACCATCCTTCCCTTTGCAGCATGTTTCAGTAGACTCCCCTTTTCAGCAGTGGGGTATTGATATTATAGGTCCAATCAATCTGCCATCCTCACAACAACACAAGTTTATCATAACAACCACGGATTACTTCACTATGTGGTCTGAAGCTGCCCCATTAAAATCTGTAAATACCAGTAAGGTAATTGCCTTTTTAAATTCAAATATTATTATTCGTTTTGGTATCCCTGACTGTTTATTCGATAACGCTTCCTATTTTTCATCTCTTGAGATGAGCGAGTTCGCTCTAGAAAAATGAATTAAATTAAAATATTATGCCAGTTATTACCCTCAGGGAAATGGATTGGCAGAATCAACTAATAAGAATCTGATTAAAATAATTAAGAGAATGGTATCTGAAAATCACAAAAATTGGCATAATGCACTATTAAACGCAATCTGGGCTAATAGAGTAACTACGAAAACTGCCGTGGGTAACTCTCCCTTCTTTCTCGTCTATGGCAGAGAAGCAATTCTGCCACCACATATTTGTCTTCCCTCACTGCAGCTATCATAGAAAATACAAGAAGAGAACTGCCCCCCTTTGGAGAATCGAAGTAACGCATTATTAAAACTAGAGGAAGTGAGGGCTCAAGCAAAACGAAAGTTGGATCAGCATCAACTTGTGGTTAAAAGCTGGTTTGATTCCAACTCTACTTCTGACAGGAACTTTGAAGTAGGTGACCTTGTCCTAAAATGGGACAAACCACATGAGGGAAAGGGAGAGCATACGAAGTTTCAGAACTTATGGCTATGACCGTTTTTAATTGATGAGAAATTGGGTCCCAACTCTTTCAGATTACAGAGTCTAGAGGGACAGCCAGACACCTATCCGGTGAATGGCCAAGCTCTAAAAAGGTACTTCACTTGACGACAACCCTGTGTACACTATGTAAATATTTTTCCTTTGTTTGCTTTTCATTTTCTTTTGCTGTTGTGGTTTTTATTTCTCCCTTATGCTTATCAGTTTTTACTTTTGAAATACACATACCTGCATTATGAACTGTTCAGACAAAGAAAACATAAAAAAAATTCCTCTAAAATGACTGCTGAAATATTGTCTAAGCATCAATTATGATATGCTTCTGAAATTTACAGCCATGTTAAAGAAAGCCTGTTGTTTGAAAGAAGTTTATTGATTTCAATCTGTAATTGAAGCCTGTCACGATCATCCATTTTATTCTTACACTGTCCCTGTTCCTTAAGGGAACAACTCAGAAGATGTCTCCCTGCCTCCGAAGGTCGGTTTATTAACAAACTATCTCTAGATCTTAATGAAGGGCAGTTTAAATTTTTTTTTAAGGTCTGTAATTTATTAAAGTATGTCCAAAATATCATAATTTTCAGCGTCACCCTGCTCAATTATATATCTTTAAAAAACCAAATAAATCATTAAAAGAGCTGTGGGAAGTTCTTGTAAACCCGTCGGGATACTGAACAGGTCTGTTGGCAGCAGGTAAATGCATGCATGACGCCAAGATAACTTTGTCGGGGTACTGAACAGGCCCGCTGGCAACGAAGCAATGTTGGGTATATGAAAATTTGCAAATATGGAATCTCTTGACCTTAAAATGTCCTTTATTTTGATCTGGAACTTCCTGGCAGGATACAGATATCAGAGTGGGTTAAATGGCAACCCTGTCGAGGCTATGGATGCCTGCTGGAAGCAGTGGCTCTGTCAACAGTATTGGAGATTTTATCCTTAATATCGTGACTCGCTTTTATTAAGATTGTTATCAGTTTTCATCTTTTAAAATAACCAGCTGGAATTTTTATGATTGATGACGATGTTTAAACAATTTTCTGGTTGTTTTTGAGTTAGAATTATTCTCATTATCTTAATCTGGACTTGTTCGTTTGGCAGAGATAACTGCTTCTACCAGCGTGTCGCCATTGTTGGCAGCCATTTTCATTCCTATATTTTCCTTACAAGCTGCCTACACAAGGGTTTTGAACCCTCAATACTCGTCGCAATTTTTTAAATAAACGACACCATTATCTTTTGCTTTCGCATACCTAATTTTCGTTTTCATTTTCACGACTGCAAGCGTGAAAACCTACAGTTGGGATTCATGTTGATAGAATTAGAATGATCTTTTGGATTGTTATGAACCTATTTGTTTATGTGGTCATAACTCTTTTTACCTCCAACTCACCACTGCTCACACATTTACCAAAACACCAAACCACCACTCACTTTGCATTTGACTTTTGTTAATATGGTTTCGATTTATAAGTTCATTGATGCAATGGTTATTTGATATTTTGGTGTCTTCGACCAAATCGTTGATGCAATGGTTTTATTGAAAACATTAATTTTGGGGTCAATTCGTTGGTGCAATGTTTGACGTATTGGTTTCTTTTAAATCATACAAATGCCATTGTTTATTTAACATTCAAATCAAGTTTTGGTTATGTATTTCATGGTTTTCAGTGGTTATGTGATAATCCATTTGACATGTTGTTTACAATTCCTTTGATATGCACTGTTATGATTTGAATAGGCGTCGTTGATTGTACAGCCGACATGATAGTTTTGTATGGTCCCAAATTACTACACCACACTCGCATGCATAAGCATTAACACTTGGTCGTGCATTTCGGGTTGCCTTTGTTTGTTTTGGGAAAACCTACGGGAAAATGGTTTTGTATCTACCCTATCAAACCTTCTCGTCGATTACCCTATTGATCTTGTGCTATTTTCTATGTCTCCTGTAGTGCGAATCGAACCCAACGGTGTCCAAACTTTGTTGTTATTAGATAATGCCCGAGAGGACCTAGAGAGGAATGGTTGGTTGGTTTTTATTGAGAAGTTCGAGGGTTTCAACCTCGCAGTCGCTCAGCAATTTGCACTTACATTCGATGAATCCAAGGCCAAAGTTGGGGACATCCAAATCGAATTGAACGAGGATTTCCTCAACTCAGCCACTGGTCTGCCAGCCGAAGGGAAAAAATGGTTTAAGAATTCGAAGGTTGATGAAGTACCATGGCCGCTCCTGTTTACCTCAAGGAAAATCAACAGTTGTGACAAAGGTATGCCAGTTACAGCTCTTAAGTCTAGGTGGCATGATTTGTTGGCCATTATTAAGAAATTCATTACATGCGAGGGTAGATACGGTTTAGTTTTCCTATACCACCTATGGTTGCTCATGAGTTTCATAGATTTTCCTTTAAATATGCCTCATTTCCTCCTTCGGAGTTTGTATAAAATGGATAAACATTTCAAGAGGGAGAAAGATGACTCCAGCCTCTTCCACCACTGTTTAATTAAAATTATTATAGTTCATCATTTGGGGTCGAGTGGTGACTGTTGGGAAGCTTTCTTGTTGAGAAATGGCTTTGCCAGTCCTGAAATTGGACAAGTGGACAAAATCGTGGTCATTGAAACCCTTGTCGGGCCTGTCGGGCCCCCTCCTACACTCTTACCCTCTCTTGAACCCTTGACCTACTCGAACCCTACCCAAACCAACACCCTGCCTGACTCATGCCTAAAGGATGGTGGTAAGCCTGTTAAGAGGTCTGCAAGGAAAAAGGGTAAGGGTAATAACGATGTCAATTGCAAGGGTAAGAAGGTTGCATGTTGGGTATCAAGGTGTGCTCGCAATAAACCTAAACAAAACACAGATCAGAAATCAATTTTATTGAGTGAAGATTCAGATTCCGAAATCGAGCGGTTTCTGACTGAGGAATATCCATACTCACATGGCCTTTGTTCAGTCAAGCCCTATGACTACGTATCGAACCTTCCGTCGTGCCTTAGAGATGACCCCAACTTCCCTGGGATCAAACTCAACAGTGGAACTTCTGGTAAATCAAGAGATTCCTCGCCTGTAACTACACGGCCTGATCAACCCCAGTGCAATGAATGCAAGTCATGGCTTGACCGATATTATTCAGATGTCCCTTTTCTCCAATCTCGAATCAAGTCCTTGGAGGATCGAGTAAATGTGTTAACCAAAGAAAATGACAGATTGCTAGATAATGATAAAAGGCAGAAGACTACAGGCTCTGTGTTTTCAAAAATGTAGAGGCGACCACTGCCATTGTTAATTCAAAAATAGCTTGATCGAATCGAATCCCTGAAACAAAGGTATGGTATTTCAAGAATGATTTCAAAATGATTTTTTTTTCTTTGAATTAGTATAAAGGATTTGTTTGATAAATCACATATATTTCTGTTATGATTGAATAGATACAATACGATTATGTTTGTAAATAATAACTAGCTATAGAATCGTGAGATTCTGTAGCTATTCATAAAATTTGAATTTTTGTTGATTTTACAACTAAACACAATCTGAAATCGTGTATTTTTGTTCATTTACAGGTACACACAAATTTCAAAGGAAATTGGATCGATGGTGGTATCTTTGAACATGTTTTTTTTTTTTTTACATAGTTTTGGATTAGGCTGTTAGTCTTAGATAGAAATAGGAATTTGGGAGATTGTTCCCATAATTTTTGCAAACAGTTTTGATAATTTCCACAAGGAATGTTTTCATCCTGTGGCCTTTATATACCTATTATTTTTTGTAAACAAACCATCACTGCTTGGGAGAAGAGACTATGGAATGATTATTCAGACTGGAATGAAAGTGGATGTTTGTACGGCTTTAGCTTTCAATATATCATACTTTTATTTCATGTTTTGTTCATTTCAATTTGTAATCAAATTATTGACTACTTTAGATATCAAAATTTGTTACAGGTTGATGTGATGTGATTTAAATAGTGTCCATATTTGATGTCCTTCATTTTACATACAACAATTATCCTGTCTTAATTTAATGAACAAAAGGTTAATCTTCTTTGTTAAATTAACAGTTATATACAAATCTTTGCAGTGAGATTTATCTTGATGTGATTATTTGTCAACTATAAAATTGTTGTTGCTACATCCTTTACCTGTTCTGTCGTTAGCATTCAAGAGTGTTGTTGCTTCGTGTTTACGTGAAGTATTGGAAAATCCGGTGTGGGTTGGCCTCATCGAACAGTGAACACAGATGCCTATGTACAGGACAAGTAGGAGACAATAATTTCAGGTCAGTTTGCTATTTTATTTTAATAGTTTAATTAATATAAGGATTCACTGTAGTTTAGATACACAATACATATTACTATTTTTATTGCTTAGTTAGATAGTTGTTGTTTCATTTCTTTTTCATAAAAGTTATAAAAATCCAAAAATACTAGCTTCGCTGTCATAAGACAATTCATATATGATTTTGCAGATTTCGATTAAAATTTGCATTCTATAAATACTTTATAGGTAATAGAGATTTAATGTATCAATAAACTATACATTTAATAAGTAGGATTATTATTTCATTAATATTAATTAGTGAACTGTGAATATATATTAGACCTGTATATAGTTTGCAACAACTATTTTTCACTTAGATTAGTTTCTTTAGCTTAGTTTTTCTTTCACTTTTGTAGGAATTAGATCGACTAACGGAGCCACTAAACCCGTCAGAGTGGATTAATCCAAACGGCTTGGGTTATTTAGACAACCCCGGACCGGATTCACTCCTCCAGTTGACAAGCGGTCAGTTTCCCTCGTTAACACAATGTGAAACTTTGGTTAATACCGTATCAATGAGACCATTCAAAAGTGCATTTTTGGCTTTGGAATTATTGTCACCGAGTTTCATTGCTTTGTCATTTGTCGGTGTAACTACTGGTAATGTGTATCCATCTACAATTGATTGCCAAACTTGAAATCCCTGTGCCTGTATATATGTCTTCATCCTTATGCTTCAAAAAACATAATTTTGTCCATCAAACTATGGTATTCCATTTTAATACAAGTTGGTACTCTCCATGATCTGCCTTTCAGTGGTTAAACTAATTTCTGAAGGAACCCTCTCTGATACCAATTGTTAGATTACTGAGAGGGGGGGTGAATCAGTAATATCTTAATTATAATCTTTTTTCTTCAAATAATCCAAGTGTTATATAAATATAGAATTATTATCCAATAATGAGCAATAAGAAATGAACAATCACACACATACACAGTAAACTGGTGTTTTACGTGGAAACCCAGATCGGGAGAAAACCACATAATGATTTTTCTTATATGTCTTGAAGAATTACATTCATTCGAAGCACCAACTTCCTTTGTTTTCCATCTGCAACTAGAAGGAGGCTCCAACCCCCTAGTTTCTCAGGCTACAACCTGAGGGAAGCTCCAACTCACCAACTCTCTGGCTACAACCAGAAGGAGGTTACAACCCCCTATGTTCTCTGGTTATAACCGGAAGGTGGCTACAACCACCTTTCCTTGCCTCGTCCAACCTCCCTAAAGTAGAAGTAGAATGTTGGAACCATTGTCACACTATCACTGTGAGATATACCGTTGTAAACCTATACCAATAAACCTGAACCATGCATCAACCGTGCATCAACCTGTACCTCAACTTGTAATCAATTTGTACCATAAACAAGTGCATCAACCATGCACCAACCTGTACCATAAAAAAGTGCATCAACCATGCACCAACCTGTACCATAAACAAGTGCAT
>ML855586.1:9100-28208 GCA_009831015.1 Picea engelmannii | reverse complement strand
TATGGTGTGGTGATTACCTTGATTCCATGCTACAAGTATTGCACGCGTTTGTTAAGAATTGTAAGTTTAAAGTTTGAAACATTGTATCCCTAGAAAGGTTTGGATACATGTCCCATTGGATTTCTTGACAAAGGTTGGCACATTTGTTAAGTGTGAAACTTAGGAAAATGGTGGTGTATCGAACTTGTAATTAATTATTAGTGGGCTGTGCATTGAATGGTTAGCTTTCTTGTACTGGCTATGGATGAATGTGTAAGTGTAGATATGACATGTAGTAAATGAACATCGCTCTAACCTACCTTGAGCCCGCCACCCTAGCCATTTTTCATTTTCTCTTATTGGTTGCTATTACTCTGCTTTGTTCGGTCGTGTAAGAGGTATACAGGCTTGGTCGACTCTCCTTGGTAACTTTTACACAGGTATGGGGTTTCTTGCTACTCCATCCATGAATATTTCACCCTGCTCTTTGATTGAGTCAACAATGGCTCTTGATTTTGTTTGTTGTCTGTGCATTTCCAAAGTCATGATATGTGGAATTTTTTGACTGTGTATGGATTATTAGTGAAGTTTGGTCTCTGTGTCAATTGTATTCGAACTATTCACATCTAAAATGTGGGTGTTTCTTACTGGATGAAATTGTTCATGATTTAACTGTGGAAAGGGATATTGTTTGGGAAGTTCTTGGTCCTTCCTTGCCTCTAGTTTTCTTTTGGTGATTCCTCTCTATCCAATAGAAACATTATCACTTCTCACGGCCTATGGGTTATTTGGAAACTCTGTCTGTCATTTAGTTGTGTGGCTCTCGTGGTTATCGTGCTCACACCCTTGTATCAACTCTGTAAATATAATTGTGGAATTATGTGGTGGTGTTAATATTTCCATGCTCCTTTTGTTTAAATCCTCAATCTTGGTCATCTCGTTTCCATATATCGGATCACTGTTGATAATTGTATATCAAACCCTGTATTTGGAAAATAGTGTGGAGGTGGCCAACCCATAATTTTTAGTCATGGGTCTTGTATATTATTCACTCTGCGAAGTTAGAAAGAATTCTAAGCCCACTTATTTTTGTAATACAGTCTGTCATGTGGAGATAATTGGGGTGATGGAAGCATTGCCAAACCATTGTTTAAGGGATACGACCTACTGTGTGTTCGATTTTATATGAAAGGAATACCTTGGTGGATGAATTATATATGCGTTGACTGAGTTTTTTGAACCAGAATGAAAGGGAATTTTGGAAGCATTGTTATTTGAAGTTTCAATTTTGAATTGTGTTATACACAGGGATCCATTTTGTGGCCACTTCGTGGAACCTTGTAGTGATTTAAAATGTACTGGTGATTATATCATGGACTATAGTCTATCCATTCCTCGACTGTTGGTTGTGATTTTGGGTGTTGTGTCTCCTCGACTCTTTTGTGCACAAGCTGTGTTATTACTGTCGAATGTTTATTGGGAAATAAATTATGAAATGATTACTGTGAAATACAATTTCTAAATGCAAATGAGCATCCTTGAAGTGCAACCCTAGTTCTGGATTTTTGGAAACAAAGAGTTGAATTTCAATTTTGAAATAGTAAAGGGTTTGCAATTTTAATTGACGTTGAAGTTGGCATTGTTTGATATATTAGAACAATATCCATGGGAGTCCCTTCCATTATACCATTTATGCAAAATACACTCCCCTCGTTATTCCAATTACATTTTTTTTCACTCCGTGTTCTATTGTTACTCAGTTTTAAGGAAAATTATGTGTGGAAATAAAAGAGATGTTGTGGAAGTTAATTGATGATTAGTATTCTGGGAGATGGTTGTATACACAGTTTTATTTTTTTGTTGTCTTCTTGAACATTATTCTTAAACGTTTCCCCCTCCATGATATTACTTTATGCTAAATACAAGCCCTCCATACTCCCAATGACCCTATCAATTCCATGTTCGTATGGCAATTAAATAATGGAATTTTTATGGATGGATTGCATGCGTCATGTAGTAAATTATAGAGCCAACTATTTATTTATTTAAGTGGAGTTTCATGTATGGGTTATTAATAACTTTTCATGACTAATTAAATATTGCTACAGGATGAGTTTTTTCAATAGGGGAAGTAATGACCGGAATAATAGAGGCAAAGGTAATTGGCAGCGAGGCCATAAGAGGCCTCGATTTTCTATTCACTTTGATGCTGATATGCAGGAGTTGAACCAACCATTTGAAGATGGGTTTTTCAACTTGGTTGGCCATGGTATATTGCATCCCCGACCTGACAGACCCCCATTTCAACCTCCTCAAAATTTTCCTAGCATTCCTATTCTTCCACATGTGTCTATGCAACCCGAAGTCCCTGCTAATGAGGGTTGGAAAGAAATTTTCCACCAACCTGTCTCTCACCACTGTGGTTGGCTCATTGTGTCATTTCCTTTGCCACCACTAGTTAATACCAATGCTCAAATTTCTCATGTTGTTTCGCCAGCAAAATCCTCGCACGCCAACAAAAGATTAAAAATTGATATCCCACAACCTGTGCAAGACAAAGGAAAAGAAATGACCTGCCCCTCTAGTCCATCCACAAAGTCTTCTAAATATGTGTCTTCACGTCTCCACCTAAAATATGACTGCTCCCATGTGATAAACGAAATACAACCCCAAGGGTCTAACCAACCAAGGGCTACCCCAAAAAAGTCAAGAGGAGACAACAATGATAAGAGGAAATATGCCTCACACAACAACAATTATGGATTTTAAATGTTTTTTTTTTATGATGTTCAGTGATGAAGACAATGTTTAATGATTTTCAACATATTTTGGACAACAAGATTTATTTTGGATATTTTATGTGGATAAGATGGATATATTGTTTTCTTGGGATATGGCTTAAATTTTTTCTCATATCTAAGTATTCGACTTAAATGATATCCATGGGATCTACAAGGGTGTTATATGATCCAAATGATAAATTTTGTATTTTATATTTGATGATTGACAAATAGAATGATGTGAGTCACAAGGGGTCCCACCTATTTAGTTATTATTAATTAGACCCTTATTTATATATTATTATTAATTATTTCTTCCTAAACTAATTAGTTAAGTTAATTTGACTTAACTAAAGAAAGTAGTTGAACTACTTCAACTTATTGAGAAAGAATAAAGGTTCAATGGGAGGAAGAGACAAAGGAGAATATAAGGATAACTATAACTCTAAGGTTTGCTCTCTAGTTAGTGAGATAGCTTCCATTTTCATTCATTTCTAAGTTTACTTGAAAGCCTAATCCTCTTGTTCACAACATGGTCTTATTGAAGGCAACAAGATTAAAAACTGAACCATACAATTCAACAACTTGTTTTAAAGGTGTTTGATTTATCTTTGATAGTCTGTGTATTCTTGTTAGTTTATGAATTAATTTTCATGGATGATAAAGAATATCTTGCAGAGTCAAGTGGAAAAATTTTGTGGCAAGATGATCTAGATCATTAGTTTTAGTTTTATTTCACTATCAAGGTATTTTGGATGGTGCCCATCAAATACTTATAAATTTGACTTTGGTCCATACCCTCGCAGGGGTTTGTAAAAGAGAAATATAATTTTGTATATCATAATGAAATAGAATCAGATTATTGTTCCGTCTCATACATGTGTTTTCATGACTTGGTTCTTCCTTTTTCTTTTGTTTCCATGCTTACTTTATTGTAAAATATGTAAACATTCATGTAACTTTATTGAAATTTTATTTTTATACCGCAACATATACAAATCATAAAATCATCCTTGATCCTTTTTAATTAATACTTGTGGATTAAGTGAAAGTTTTGAGGCTATAAACCCCGAGTGACATTCCCAACTATATTGTTCTAGCCAGGGAAGATCTTAAAATAATTGAGTAAGTATTACATACCTTTTCGTCAATAACCTGCATTTCCCAAATTGAATTTCCTTTCACCACTTCATGTTTAGCTTGAGATGAGGGCAATCATTTTTGAATTTCCTCTCATCATCTCTTTTAAGTTTCATTTAATTATTTTGAAGTGGGGGAAATCAATGTGTTATAAACACAAGGGATGGAATTTATTTATCAAGGATTAGTTGGATATGTTTGAGTTATAAAGTATACTAAAAAATATTTTCATTTCCTCAGATATATCTCTATCCTTTCCAAAATATCTTAACTAGTGTTATACCATGATTAAAACAACAAGTTAAAATTTTGACTCTAAAGTCTTTTCCTAGAAGAAAATACCTAAAACATACATTTTCAACTTTGGTGAATGTCTCATAATATTCTCCTTTCAAGTTTCAAAATAACATGTTAAAATATTAATCAGTGGTTCTGTTGGATTACTAAGAGGGGGGCCGAATCAATAATAGAGATTTTAATCCTTTTAACCATAGTATAGAAGTGTTGTTTATTTTTAAGATCAATATTCCATTATCATTCAACAAGAGCAGAGTAAATAAACCATGAAGAATGAACAATCATACACATACACAATACACCATTATTTTTACGTGGAAGCCCAATGCGGGAGAAAACCATGTAATTATTTTTCTTATATGTATTTAAGAATTACATTCATTGGGAGAACCAACTTCCTTTGTTCTCCAGCTGCAATTGGAAGGAGGCTCCAACCCCCTATATTTTTAGGATACAACTTGAGGGAAGATCCAACTCCCCAAATCTCTGGCTACAACCAAAAGGAGGCTACAACCCCCTATGTTCTCTAGCTACAACCGGAAGGTGGATGCAACCACCTATCCTTTCCCCATCCTACCACCCTGAAATATAAGTGTCAAATAATGAAACCACTACCACACTGTCCCTGTGAGATACACCATTGTAAACCTGTACCAATATGTGCCAACAACCTATAACTAACCTGTACCAAAATCCTGTAATCAATCCTGTACCATAATTTATCCTGTACCAACAAACACCAACATGTACGCGACCTGTATATGTTGCAACTCACATATGTATGCACCCCATCTATACTGCGGTCTGCGTATGTATGTGTCCTGTCTATACTGCAACCTACATACACCTTCATAAATCTATGGTTTTCACCTTTTCTGAAACTTAGACACTTTGCTGCCTGTTGGTCCTAAAGTTTGCACATAACTGGTAAAGGGAAAAGCTGGGCCACCTCAAGTTTAGAATGGTTGTTTTTTTAATTTTTGTTCATCAGTTAGAGGGTTGGTTTTACCAAGACAAGAGCATGGTTGGGTTGGAAAAATTATATGGATGAGGTTCCTTCTTGGATGGTGGCACACAAATGACAGACAAGTGAAATAATAGAGATAAAAACAAACAAAAACAACAAACCACTCAATGAATAATCTGCTGCAAGAAGTTTAATACTTAAAATATCATTTCAAGACATTAAACATGTATAAAAAACGCAATTGCTCCCATAGGTTGCTGAGACGAACAAAGTTTACTCACACAAGAATTATCCAAAATACTTTGAATATAACATAATAATTCATGTAGGAATAATGTATAAAATATGAACAGATGAGATTGTTGGAGAAATTTCTATTTTAGAATTTAACACTAGTTCAGTGGGAGTTAACTAACTAGTTCCATTTTAGAATTTCTAATCTTAGACCATCACTATTATGCATGCATTCCTAATTATAGGATGTCATTTCCTATACGAGTGAAGATCACTCACTCATTGATAAGATCATAATAGACATTGATTCTCATTCTTCATTGTGTATCTCTCTTCCTTTTCTTGATAAGATTTGTTTGTGTATGCTTTAGCTAGATCTCTTGTGTAGGTTTCCATGAAATAATGACATGGTATCAGAGCTATGCTACTTGGAGCAATTCAGACAAGCCAAAGAATAAGGAAAATCAGAGTTTCAACGAGCTAAATCTGTGGTTGTACCTTTCAATAGTTATTCCTCCCAAAATATTACGTTTTTGAGGAAACAACTTGCTTGGAAAGTAAATTGATCCATTTTGGAAGTGGGTTTTCAACCGTTTGGCGAGATTCCTCACTGTTTGCTCATAAAGTAAGCTGCAAGGTAGCCTCCTGAAACTAATACGAATCCATGGTCATACCTTTCTACAGTGATTGCTCCCAACATATTAATTTTTGGAGGAAATGTCCCATGTGAGAAATAAATCGACCCATTCTGCAAGTGGGTTTTCAACTGTTTGGCGATATTCCTCACTGTTTGCTCAGAAAGTAAGCTGCAATATAGCCTCTTGAAACTGATACGAATTTTCACTTAAAGTGCCATTTCAACCATGATTTCTTAATTTTTCACTTATAGATTGAGAGTAAATTTTTAGGGGTTCTTAGAAACAGTGGAAAAGATGGAAATGACAACTATTATATAGTCAAACTTGGTGGTAATCCTCACACCATAAAATTATTTTGATTGGAAGCCCAAGGCAGAATTCCAACTCAGAAGGAAACGACTGTATAATTTGATGATGGTGACAAAAACAAAACCTACATCATCGATTGAGAAGATGAGATGGGGGAACCATAAGGATGAGGCCACAAGACTACTTCTTGAGTTAATCTCCACTGATTTATGGTTTTATGTTGCTGCATGCAAGACTCCAAACGATATTGAGACCACCTTGGAAGGATTCCTTGGAAAGCAGGATGAGATGCGAGGTCATATGCTTGAGGTAGAGTTGAATACCTTAGAAAATTTTTGATAATACACAAGATTTTTTTACTAAATTTAAATCTTTTCTATTGAGCTTGGGTGAATGTGGTATTGATAAGTCTACACAAGAGAAACAACTTATTCTAACAATCTTGGCCAATCTAGGACCATAATACGTTGTATATGTCTCCAATTTCCATTTTAGCAGATGTCTTTTTGGAACAAATTGGAAAATGCCTACGTTGGCTCAGTTCATTGAGTCTCTTACACAAGAGCAAACAAAACTCATATAGATGGGCCTCATAAAAGATCCCAAAGCACATGCACTCACCATGCATGATGGAAAATGGTCATCCAAAAAGAACGGGAAGGAGGGATATTCCAAACCCCTTAATGATTCTTTAGGTTCCAAAGACTCTTCAGATTCCAAGAAGAAGAAGAAGGGAAAGTAGTGCGCTTATTGCAATAAACCGAATCATGAAGAATCCACATGCATGAAGAAACAAATCGATCTTATGGCACAAACACTTCAAAAAAACAACCTTGGAAACTTCATTCCAGAGGGAGTCAAGAAGCAGAAGGAAGAATATCATGCTCCTACGAAAGGTAATCATCATGCTCTGGTGGCAATTAATTCCTCATCTGATTCATGGATTATAGATTCTGGTGCATCCCATCATATGGCAGCGAAAGAGGAAGTTTTCTCTTCTTTGATTCCATAGTCAAGACCCCCTATTCTCATGGGGGATGATACTCTAGTAGTAGTAGTAATAGGAGAAGGGAGAGTGGAACTCCACAATGACAGTTTTGAGAATGTTCTACATGTTCCAAATCTTTCTATGAATATGCTCTCAATTTATCACATCACTCAGAAAGGTAAAAAGGTTGAATTTACATATGATTCAGTTTCAATAATTGACATGCATGACAATTCTATCATTGAAATTGGTGAGGTGGATCACAAGTCAAGGTTGTATAAATTCACTAAGTTTTCTGATGATGATTCCTCTATTCTACTTACACATAAGGAGAGTAATTTGCATGCAACTCCAGTGCAACATGCATATACTCTTATGCTTCCATCAGTTTTAGACATCAGAGATGATTCCATACACTAAGATTCTGTACATGGAAATAAGCAGGTAGTACAACCAGATAAGAAGCCAAAGTTGAAGCTTCAACAAATGCCCAAGAAGGCACATACCACACTTCAGGCAGCAGGAAACCTTGCAGGGAATCCATTGTATTCGAGGACTCGATCTCAGCATGAAGAGCCTTCTCATGTATTTCCAACTTTAGAACCTGCGATGCCCATGCATTGCTATATGGTTCAATCTACCGATCCACATACCTACAATAGGGTTGTGGGAAATCCATTATGGCAAGAAACCATGGAGAAGGAGTATAACTCATTCCTACAGAGCCAAACTTGGAATCTGGTTCCACTTCCACCAGAAAAGAATATTTTCAGGTGCATATGGGTCCACAGGATCAAGAGGTATAAGGCCCGATAGGTTGCCAAAGGACTTCATCAGATTGATAAATATTTCTACATCTTCATGAAGACTTTCAGTGAGCAGATTTCAGACTTTGCAGAATCGTCTTGCAGTGAAGAATACAGTTGCCTAGCAACTGCCATTTTCTTCTTTTGATACATTATCTTTTGAGGGGGGGTTTTGTTCCCACGTGGTTTTCTCTATTTCCTCGTTTTTATTCAGTTTTCATTAGTTTCATTTTACATGAGTACCTAAAATGGCCTAGTAGCCAGGACTCGTTTTTTACTCCATAATGATGTTCAGGGGGGTGTTGGAGAAATTTCTATTTTAGACTTTAACACTAGTTCATTGGGAGTTAACTGACTAGTTCCATTTTAGACTTTCTAATCTTAGACCATCACTATTATGCATGCATTCCTAATTATAGGATGCCATTTCCTATATGAGTGAAGATCACTCACTCATTGATAAGATCATAATAGACATTGATTCTCATTCTTCATTGTGTATCTCTCTTCCTTTTATTGATAAACTTTGTTTGTGTATGCTTTAGCTAGATCTCCTGTGCAGGTTTCCATGAAACACTGACATATATGATTACAATTGAGAATGAGGGCTTGTTTATATACCCACACAAGGGTTCCCTTAACCAATAGTCATATCCTTTGAGACATGTCCTTTCATTATTAATAATTCTTATTTATTAATTATCATTTAATTGTTATGTTATTAATATCTATTTTATATGTATATTTATGTTCACAACATTTCCTTCCCATTGGAAACAGGCCAAAGCGGAAAGAAAGGTTATTTTGGGAAAGAAGGCATGCATGAGGGAAGCAACAACTAGAAGGAAGAGCAGCACGTGCGCATGCATGGAATACCTAACGATGTTAGGGTTAGAGTTTTTGCAATACATTGTAATGGTTGGCGAGCCATAACCGTATAAATATAGATACCTAGCTCTCATAAGAAGGTGGTTATTAGGAGGGAGCAAAGACATAGAGACCAAATTAGTTGGACGAGATATAGGGAGTCTAGAGAAGGAATCTTGTTTTGATAGCTAGTTGTAATATTTTGCTATACAACCTAATTTTGTAAGCTATTAAGCTGAGGAGGAGTAAGGAGGGTGGATATTGAGGGTTAGATTGCAAGCTAAGGACCCTGGTGTGATCTAGTCCACGTCATAGTAGATCTCGACCCGATTGAGAAGAGTTGTAAAGAACACGACGCTATAGTTTTGGAACTGCTATAATAAAAGAGTTTGAGAGCCAGATCTTTGTGAACATAGCCTAGGAGGGGGTGAACCACAGTAAAACTTGTGTTATGTGACTGAATGCATGTGTTTCCTTACTGTTTTTAGTAGTTGTTACTATGCTGAATGAATGAGTTGATTATATTTCATACATAACCATGAATAACAATTTATTGAGTTAATAAGTTAAAATTGAACTCTTAGCGCACATTCCTTAGATTTCCACTCAATCCTAGGCTGCAAACACATGAGTATTGCAACCACCCATTAAGACTATCTCGGGTGAGACTGCTAGTGCACTCTGTGCATTGCGTTGCCTTTTGGTTTACCAGGAGGGCTGATAGTTTTAGATTCTTTGTTGGAACCCCAAGTAGACATGAACTGATGCAAGAGCATCATCAAAAAGCACATGTGGAGAGACAACTCAACACCTTAGCAAGCCTTTGAATCATTTAGAATCTTAAATGATGGCGTTTCCTGTAAATATTTTTTTTGAATGATTGAAAACTGAAGAAGATCAAACGCTTGGGAGATGAATGATCACGAGTGATATGAGAGTTTCACTCTTAGTATTTAATGTAATGAAACTTAAGTAGTAGTTAGTTTTTTTTTAGAGAATACGAGTAGTAGGAGGGAACCCTAAGAACCCTTTGAGATAAATAGAAGTGTTGTATGCCCGAATGAGGCTGCTGCAAATTAGTAGGAGATTGCTGTGATTTAGTTGTTGCTGAGTTTTTAGTTGTTGTTTTATCATAGCTATAGCCATTTACATTTGAATAAATATAACAGAGGAAAATTGATCCAATGCATGGTGTTGCTACTGTTTACAATTCCCTGTTAATTGTTTTTCATGAATGAGTGAGTTATGTTGTTGAGTATATGAAACTGTGAAGTGTTTGGATAAGTTTCAATTGTTTTATCTTCGTTCAGTTTATGCAAGGTGTGTATACAGTTCACAAGGAGTGTGTTGACATAGTCTATTTCGACTCAGAAGCTTAGAAGATATAGCGTGAACTTTCCATTTGCAAGGAGTGCAAAGAAACTTTTGCAAGGTGTACATGGTCGATGCAAGAACTTAATTCTTGCATGAGAATCTGCTACAAGGAGTGACATAGTCTGTTTTGACTCATAATCTTAGGAGAGATAGCATAAAATTTTTATTTGCAAGAAGTGCAAAGGGACTGCTGCAAGGTGTGGATAGTCGCCCACAAGAAGCTAAATCTTGCGTAATAATCTGTTGCAAGGAGTGCAGAGATCTGAAATTTGACTAAGTGTCTAAGTAACCCTCTAAGGAGTCAAAGGGTTTGAGAGAGAAATCTCAAGAGAGATAGTGGAGAAATATTAAAGGGGAACAAAGTTTTGAAGGTTTCATGAGTAATCGACTAAGATTTGTTCAAGATGGAGCGATATCATTCTGGATCATTAGATTTGGGAAAATTAAATGAGCTTTAAGTCTCTGTGTGCACACAAGGAGAGAGTGAAATCGCCGAAGAGCCGAAGTAGATCCTGACCATTGATCGCCAGGGGGTTACATGTCAACAAATATGATATTGAGGGGGGAATTCACTTCGAGGATTTTAGTTGAGAATTGAAACTCTTGAAGCTCGAAGAGGTGAAGTGAACAACAACCGTCGATTTGTGGGGGACATGTGTCGATAGATCGTCGTCTTCATGTGAAAGCACTCCGGGAGAAAGAGAAGACTAAGAGTTGAAACTCCCGAAGCCCGAAGAGTGAAGTGAACCACAACCATCGATCTGTGAGGGACATGTGTTGACAGATCGTCGAATTCGGGTGGAATTACCACGGAGGAAGCAAGGGTTGAGAGTTGAAACTCCCAAAGTCCGAAAGGAGAAATCAATCGTAGCCGTCGGTTTGGAAGGAGGGCACACATCACTAGGTTGTGGAGATCTGGGAGTGTGTGCGAAAGGAGGAAAAGGGTTGAAAATTGATAGCTAACTAAGGTAGAAAGAGGACATAACTACACCATCAATCAAGAAGCAATTCCCGAGATCCCAAAATCGATGGTCATGCTTAATTGCGGGGACAAAAAGTGACCGGGTTTTAAAAATCTGAGAGCGGGCTGCAATTGAAATCACAGTATTTCCAGAGGGATACGTGGAATCTACTAGTGAATTGCAGGGAGAAAAGTGTCGTGGTCTCAAACCACTCTAGAACGCCCCACAATTGCGTGATTATGTGAGGACATAGTCCAAGGTCACATACAGGAGAAGGCTAACAGGAGAGGAGTTAGCGCCCAAAACTTGAGAGTTCAACAACATGAAGGAAGAGGTTGTGGGTGCCATAGAACCTGCACCAGAAGATTGAAAGGACATGTGTTAAATTGCAAGTGAGACCATTAAGGTTTCAGAGAGCTGATTTGGCTTGTAAATCGAAGATCCTTTATTGGGAGGTCATGCATACCCTTAGGAGAGAAGGGGGGTCTACATCAAGTGGTATCAGAGCCTGAAATTATTTTCAGGAAGAAAAAAAAGAGCTTGAAGGTGTTCTCTATGTATGAGACATAGTCAACACAATGCCACCAAAGAGACGTGTGGAGCCACCTTTGGCCAATCACATTGTAGAAAGAGAAATGAGGGAGCTTCATGCAATATTAGAGGCGACATAGGTAGCGTAGAGGAGAGCACTTGATGCTGGGGAAATCAATGATGCAGAAAGTGAAGAAATATAAGTCGAAGAAGCTGTAGGGGAAAATGTTGCCAAGAAACACTTGTTGAGAGTGATTGTTAAATTGGGAACTAGAGAAAATATAGAGATCCCAATGTATGAAGGAAAATTGGATGCTAAGAATTGTTGGATTGGATAAGATCCATGGAATTTTTTTTTGACTACGAAGATGTCGACGAGGAGAAAAAGGTGAGACATGCTGTCACCAGACTGAAAGGACGTGCATCAATGTGGTGGGATGAACTGTAGGCTGAGAGGAGAAGCAAAGGAAAACATAAGATAAATAATTGGGACAAAATGGTAGCCAAGCGAAAGGCTAAATTCATTCCCAAAGATTATCAGATAAATATTTTCAGGAAGTTGCAGAACCTGAGACAGAAGGGTATGATAGTGAAAGAGTACACAGAGGAGTTATACAAGATGAATATTAGGATTGGACAGTGAGAGAAGGATGAGGAAAAATTTGTTAGGTATATAAATGGCCTAAGGTATGAAATCCAGGATGAGATCAACATGATGTTAGTGAGGACAGTAGAGGATGCTTATCAAATTTCTCTGAAGGCAGAGGAGAAGTTGGGAAGTAAACAAAGTCAATGGAATAGAGATAGAAGCCCAAGAAAAGGAAAGGGAGTTGCCCATGATAAGACACATAAATCCAAATATGGGACTGAGAAACCACACAACCACTCAGAAAGAGGAGGAAGTTCACGAGGAAGACAAGGTGGTGTAAGAAGTTCATCTAGAGGAAGAGGAAGAAACAAAGGAGGAGAAGTAAGGTGTTATGCATGTGGAAAGACATGACACATGTCTTGGTAATGTCTTGAGAAAAATAAATAAGGAGGAGGTGAAGATCATATTTCAAAAGCACATAAAAGAGATGTTGAAGTAGAAGGTGCAGAAGATGGAAGGTCTCTGATGCTGAAGAAGGTTCTATTGAAGCTAGAACCAGAAGTTGAAAAACCAGTGCAGAGGAACAATCTATTCAGGACAATTTTCAAGATTAAAGATAGAGTATGCAAGGTGATAATTGATAATGGGAGCACTGATAACTTAATATCCATAGAGATGGTGGATAAATTGGAGCTGGATACAACCACACATCCAAATCCATATAAAGTCTCGTGGTTGCATAAAGGACACCAGGTAATGGTCACTAAACAATGCCTCGTTGAATTTAAGATATTAGGATATAAAGATGAAATTCCGTGTGATGTGATTCCAATGGATGTATGTCATGTTTTTTTTGGAAGACCATGGCAGTTTGATAGAAATGTCATTCATGATGGGAGAAAAAATACTTACACCTTAGAGAAGAATGGTAGGACACACATGTTGCTTCCAATTGAGGAGAAGAAAGTAAAAGAAGAATCCAACACAAGCATACTTCTCATGAGTGGGAAAGTACTCCCGAGTGAGGTTAAGAAGGAACAAGAGATGCAATTTTCTATGGTGAGGAAACCCAGAGTTGTCCTTACAAGTACTTCGATGTATGATTTACCTAAATAAGTTCAAGAGATGTTGGATAATTTCACTGACATAGTAGTGGATGATTTTCCTAACTCATTTCTACCCATCAGAAGTATCAAACATCATATTGATTTGATACTAGGAGCAGGTATGCCAAAAGAAGTAGCATACATATTGACACCTCAATAGAATGAGGAGGTAAAGAACCAAGTCCATGATTTGTTAGACAAGTGTTTGGTCAGAGAAAGCTTGAGTCCATGCGTAGTACCAACTGTGTGGAGTCCAAATAAGGATGGAGGATGGAGAATGTGTATAGACTCGAGAGCCATAAACAAGATCACCATTAGGTATAGATCTCCTTTTCCAAGAATGGATGACTTAATGGATTGTTTAAGTGGAGAAAAATTCTTTTCTAAAATAGATTTGAAAAGTGAATATCACCAGATAAGAATGAAAGAAGGCGATGAGTGGAAAATGACCTTTAAGACAAATGAAGGGTTGTATGAGTGGCTTGTTATTCCATTTGGATTAACAAATGCCCCAAGTACTTTTATGATATTGATGAATGAAATACTGAAAGATTTCATTGGCAAGTTTGTGGTTGTATATCTGGATGATATATTGGTCTTTAGCAAGACTAAAGAGAAGAATTTGAGACATCTGACATTTGTGATGAGGAGACTACAACAAGAGAAGCCATTGATAAATTTGAAGAAGTCCTCCTTTGTCAAGACACAACTCATTTACTTGGGTTTTGTGATCTCTTCAAATGAATTGAAGATGGATCTAGGGAAGGTGAAAGAAATCAAATAATGGCCATCACCAAGGAGTATGTTTGAAGTAAGAAGCTTCCACGGATTAACAAGTTTCTACATGAATTTCATTAGATATTTCAGTGGAATTTGTGCACCAATGATGGATACAATGAAGAAGAGGCACACGTCTTTTAAATGGATAGAGGAGGCTGAGAGTAGCTTCAATATATTGAAGGAGAAGATAACATAACGACCAATTTTGGTCTTACAAAATTTTGGAAAGATATTTCAAGTGAGATGTGATGCAAGTGGAGTTGCAATTGGAGGAGTCTTGAGCTAGGATAATAGACCAGTTGCATATTTCAGTGAGAAGATGAATGAGACTAAGATAAATTACTCCACATATGATAAAGAATTCTATGCCATAATTCAAGCCTTGAAGAAATGGAGGTGCTACGTTGTTCCAAAGGAATTTGTCTTATACAACGATAACCAAGCTTTACAATTCATAACCAGTCAGGAGAAGTTAAACCAGAGACATGCAAAGTGGATAGAATTTATGCAAAATTTTACTTTTGTCATAAAACATGTTTTTGGTAATGCTAACAAAGTTGCTGATGCATTGAGCAGGAGATGTCTGATTCTGTAGGAATTTCAGGTTAAGACCTTGGGGTTTGAACACCTTAAGGATATGTATTGTGACGATCCAGACTTCAAGGAAGCATACAAAGCATGTGAAAATCCTGTGCTGAGAGACAGGAGCCAATGGACAGAGTATATGATTCAATATGGATTGTTGTTTAAGGGCAATCAATTGTGCATACCAAAATTCTCAATGAGGGATAACCTTTTGAAGCAAAATAATAATGGAGGATTGACTGGACATTTCGGCCATGATAAAACATTTGCACAGTTGAGCAGTGCATATTACTGACCAGGTATGAGAACAAAAATGATAAAGTTTGTAAAGAGATGTAGAATCTTCCAACATGCAAAAGGAAAAAGACAAAACACTGTATTGTATCAACCATTGCCAATACTAGAGAGGCCTTTAGATGCAATAAACATGGATTTTGTGTTGGGACTAACAAGAACACAAAGAATATGTGATTCCATATTTTTGGTGGTGGATATATTTTCAAAAATCTCACATTTTATCCCATGCCAGAAGACCAGTGATGCAACACATGTTGCAAATTTATTTTTCAAGGAAGTTGTTCGAATTCATGGATTACCCAAAAGTATTGTCTCAGACATAGATACCAAATTAGTTGGTCATTTCTGGAGAACACTATGGAAGAAGTTGGGGACAAATTTGCCCTTCAGCTCAACTTATCACCCTCAGATAGATGGACAGATTGAGGTGGTGAAAAAAATTCCGGGAAACTTATTGAGGAGTCTGGTTACTGAACATCATAATTAGTGGGATCCGATTTTTCCAAAAGAAGAGTTTGCATACAATGATTCACCAAACAAGAGCACTGGGAATATCCCATTCCAAATACTATATGGAATGCAACCAAGAGGAGTAGTTGAGTTGAGAGAATTGGAATAGAGTGAGATCAAAAGCGCTGGAGTAGAAGATTTTGCTGCAGAAATGCAGAAGCTCCATAGCCAGATCAGAGAGTAGTTGCATAAATCTAGCCAAAAGTACAAGCATAGAGTTGATCAACATCTCAGAGAGCTTCAATTTGAAGTAGGATATCAGGTTCTGACACATATCAAGAAAGAAACGTTTCCAAGGGGAACATATAACAAGTTGAAGATGAAGAAGGTAAGACCATGTAAGATCTTAAGGAAGTTTGATGAAAATTCCTATGAGATTGAGATGCCATATGATGTGGGAATATCACACATATTCAACATATCAGACATGTATCCTTACAGGGGAGATGAAGCAGGAGAAACAAAACATCATAAACAGATTCAATGTGAAAAGAAAATGACTATAGCAGAAAAGCCACAGATGGAGAAGATCATTGATTAGAGGGTTCACAAGAAGACCAGGAGGAAGATCTATTTTGAATATTTGGCCAACTGGAAGGGACACCCAATAGAATATGTTAGTTGGGAAAATGAGGCTGATATCCATAAGCATGGAAAGTCAGTGTAGGAGCTCATGGACAGGAGTCCATGAATTTTTGGCCAGGGGAGTATGATGCAGGAGAATTGCCAGGTAGCACACGTGGAGAGACAACTCAGTGCCTTAGCATGCCTTTGAATCATTTAGAATCTTAAACGCTGGCGTTTCCTGCAAATAATTTTTTTGAATGATTGAAAACTGAAGAAGATCAAACGCTTGGGAGCTAAATGATCACGAGTGATCTGGGAGTTTCACTCCTAGTCTTTAATGTAACAGAACTTAAGTAGTAGTTAGGTTTTTTTTGAGAAGACGAGTAGTAGGAGGGAACCCTAAGAACCCTCTAAGATAAATAGAAGTGTTGTATGCCTGAATGAGGCTGCTGCAAATTAGTAGGAGATTGCTGTGATTTAGTTGTTTCTGAGTTTTTAGTTGTTGTTTTATCATAGCGGTAGCCATTTACATTTGAATGAATATAATAGAGGAAAATTGATCCAATGCATGGTGTTGCTACTATTTACAATTCCATGTTATTTTGTTTTCATGAATGAGTGAGTTATGTTGTTGAGTATATGAAATTGTGAAGTGTTTGGACAAGTTTCGATTGTTTTCTCTTCATTGAGTTGATGCAAGGTGTGCATACAGTTCGCAAGGAGTTCGTTGACAGAGTCTGTTTCTAATCAGAATCTTAGAAGAGATAGCATGCACTTTCCATTTGCAAGGAGTGCAAAGAGACTGCTACAAGGTGTGCACAATCGACGCAAGGACTTAAGTCTTGCATGAGAATCTACTACAAGGAGTGATAGAGTCTGTTTCGACTCATAAGCTTAGGATAGATAGCGTAAAATTTCTATTTTCAAAGAGTGCAAAGGGACTGCTGCAAGGCATGCATAATCACCCACAAGAAGCTAAATCTTGCGTAAGAATCTGTTGCAAGGAGTGCACAGATATGAAATTTGAATAAGTGTCAAAGTAACCCTATAAGGAGTCAAAGGGTTCAAGAGAGAAAGATCAAGAGAGACAACAGAGAAACATTCAAGGGGAACGAAGTTCTGAAGGTTTTACGAGTCATAGACTAAGATCCATTCAAGAGGGAGCTAGATCATTCTGGATCGTCAGATCTGGGCAAATTACATGAGCTTTAAGTCTTTGTGTGCACACAAGGAGATAAAAAAATCATCGAAGAGATGAAGTAGATCCTGACCGTTGATCTCCAGGGGGTTACGTGTCAACAGATCTGAGACTACGGGGGAAATTCACTTCGAGGATTTCAATTGAGAATTGAAACTCCCAAATCCATAAGAGGCGAAGTGAACCACAACCATTGATCTATGAAGGACATTCATTGATAGATTGTCATCTTTAGGTGAAATCACTCCGGGAGGAAGTGAAGTCTGAGAGTTGAAACTCCCGAAGAACGAAGAGTGAAGTGAACCACAACTGTCAATTTGTAGGGGAAACGTGTCGACAGATCGTCGACTTTAGGTGGAAGTACCATGGAGGAAGAAAGGGTTGAGAGTTGAAACTCCTTAAGTCCAAAAGGAGAAATCAATCATAGCCGTCGGTTTGAAAGGAGGGCATGCATCACTAGGTCATGGAGATCTAGGAATGTGTGCAAAAGGAGGAAAAGGGTCACCGACTGAAGCTGACCAAGGAAGAAAGATGACAGACCTTAGCCATTGATCAAGAAGCAACGCCTGAGATCCCAAGATAGACAGTCACACTTAATTGCGGGGACATAAAGTGATCATGTTTTAAAAATATATGAGTAGGCCGCAATCGAATCCACAATATTGCCAGAGGGATACATGGTAGCTGCTAGTGAATTGCGGGGAGAAAATCAGTGTGGTCTCCAACCACTCTAGGTCACCCCGTAATCGCAGGATTACGTGAGGAAATAAATCGAGGTCACATACGGGAGAAGGCTAATGGGAGAGGAGCTAGTCTCCGAAACTTGAGAGTTCAACAACGTGAAGGAAGAGATTGCGGGTGCCATAGAACCTGCACCAGAAGACTGAAAGGACATGTGTTAAATTGAAAGTGAGACCATTAAGGTTTAAGAGAGTTGATTTGGCTCAGAAATCAAAGATCCTTGTCTGGGAGGTTGCACAACCTCTTAGGAGAGAAGGGGGGTTTACATCATGAACCTTGGGTCAAACATGTTAAAGATATAAACTCAGATAAATAAATAGTAACCAAAAAATGGTTCCATTGTCATTGGTTGGAACAATATAGGATTGAGTAGATGGGATCTGTTGAAAATTTGTAATATCTGCAAAAGAAGATTGAATCAGACGATGAGAAGTGTTGGATCATGTTGTCATTGATGCCAATGGTTTGATTGATTGATGTGACTGATTGATGTCAAGTGATTGATTGATGCCAAAGGATTGATTGATTGATGATTGATGTAATATAATATGTATTTTCCTTGATGAGAATGCATAGATGAAGATGGATCAATGAGTTGTCATTGATATGATGAAGATGGATCAATGAGTTGTCATTGATACATGATGAAGATGGATCATTGTGGTTTCATTGGTATATGATGCATTGTTGGAAACAATGTATAGATGACTCATTATTGTATTATCATTATTGATAAGGTGAAAAAATGGATGAAATCCAAAGTGGTCCCCTTATGGTGAAATCCCTATTGGAAAGACACTTTACAGATTGAGTTATACTAGAAGAATGGTTGGAGGACCCTTGGTCTCATAATTTTCTTATCA